>DVQP01000072.1:0-38776 GCA_018231745.1 Danaus eresimus
ACAGTAACCGTGATCACGGCTACTGTAAATCGCGTAAAAAATCGCTTAATCGCGTAAAAAAATCGCGTAGTAATCCGAAATATTTTAGTTTCATTTTAATGTCTCGCGATAATCTAAGATCTCATTAATTAAATTATAATATTTTTTATGCTAAATCTCAAAGGAGTCTCAAATCGTAATTTAAATGACAACTAATATAGAAAATTATAATAAAAATGATTACTTCAAGAAAATAGTCGTAAAGTTTGAATTCACTTCGTATTAATATGGGTTTCATTGTAATTATGAGCTTAGACTGATAGGTATTGTTACTGGATTATATACAGTGCCAAAGACCATTGGCTGTTTACTATAACGGTTAGTAGCAGATTAAGTTTGAACGAGGTAGAGTCAGCAAAATAACAAATATTTCCACGAAACGTAATTGCACAATATTATTTTCCTTTATGAAGGTACTTCAAACTAAGTGCAAATAACGATATGAGAATCAAATTTAAATTACCCTATATAATTAATTGTATTGGGTATGTTTCTTGTTGACCATACTTTTATAATTAGTATTGGTATTCAGTATAATCGCCATGTTACCAATGCAATATAGTGTACGTTCTCATCTATTGGATTTCATAGCTACAAAATAATATTTTAGCAACCCACTAATTTAATGTAATCGAAAATTTGCGAAGATGTATGTTTGTTACATATTAATACAGAAATGCTTTTATAAAGCTTAAAAATCTAGGAGAATATAAAAGTTTTGCTTGATATAGCGCCTTAATTTCAATAATATCCTCATTTAAAAATATGGGAAACAGCTAAATAGGAATACGAAAAAAATAATATCTATATACAGATTAGTAACAAACTTTTCTATAAAGTGTTTTTTATATGTTACAGAACTGTAATTTCTAAAAATAAAATGGATTATCTCTTCTAGTTTACAAATTTGTTTGGTAAAATGGTAAAAAAATCAGTAGAAATGAAATTCAATATAGATTCGATTGGTTTCACCTTGTTTTTTATACCCCATAACACAATTTAATTTTTGCATGGTATAAGTACACAGAAGTACCCATTAAGTGTTTAAATTCTTAAATATGATTTTATAAACTCGTACTAAAAGATTATTATTAAAAGAAAACATATATAGCTACCAAGTAAGCAATCAGGGCTTATGTAAATCGCGTGCATTTGAAGAAAAATGCAATTTAAATACAAGAGGGACATTTGTGTTAGAAAGGTCTAATTGAAGTCCAAAGATTAAATACCGTTTGCTGCGTTGTAATATATATCGCAATTTTGGTCACAATTGTGATTATAATTTTGGTTACTAAATTAATTATAAATTTTATTATCTTGATTAAAGCTACAAAATAAATTTATCTCATAAAATAATGAGCTAAAAATAAAAATAACTGTCTAGACGATAGAAATATGAGATCAGTCAGGATGCAATGGAATGACAAATATTGATTATGGTTTGTCTGAGCTGTGGTTAGCAGCTTTTTTGTTTTTAACTTTTGTTGGTGAAAATTCAGACTATGTCACCCTTTGTAACCTCCTAGCTGTGCAATGAATTTAAAAAATGAAGCTTTCGCTAGCCAGACCTTTGCCGAGCGATGCGTGAATAGGGCGCCACTAAAAATAACACCGTCGAAAAGATTTATTCGTTACATTGATTAAAGTTAAAATCCACAAAATTATATCGTGTTTATAAACAACAAATTTTGTATTAATAACATTAAATAATACGCCATCTACTAAAGCAGTACCAATTTTGGTTGTGATAAAACCCAATACTAAAATAAAATACCGGCTAATCTTTTACCATTCTTTAAAGTGGACGAAATTTATGAAAAAAATAAATAACTTACATTCAATGATTAAAATTTAACAGAGAAATCTCGTACGCTATATAATATATTATTTATTTTGAAATTCATAGTAGAACAATTTACAATATCCTGTAATCCATATATTTATTTTAACACACAATAGACACGCAAACATCTGTTGGCCACCATATTAGGTGAGATTTCGACCATTACGGTCAATTGGCGGAACATCTGCGATATATGTATACAACAATAAACGTATAGTCATGCTTGTTTTAGTTTTCAAACTATACAATTTATATGACCACAACGTTTGAAAGGTGTGAAAAATATGTTTCGTAAAACTATGATGATATGTTTATCAAAATTAAAATACTTCTGTACAATCATTATTAATCACTATAGCAATGAAATTAAATGACATTCAATAAAATAAACGTATTTTATTTTGTATTTTATATGGGCTTAACGTAAAGCCTTATTAAGATATAACGGCAGTGAAAACACATTTTGCTATGCCAGCGATATCAGCTTAAAATGGATTAATCAAACCCTTAATCAAAATGCATCAACACGAAACAAGGGGGTGGTTTTTGCTAAATATCAGTGACAATTAGAGCAACGTTGTAATCCCTTTTGTATGTTTGTTTAAGCCTGACGTGATCCACGTTTCGCGGTATACAAACAGACTAATATAATTACTTTAAAATGCCATTGTCCAGTTGATCCATTGGCTATCTTGGAGGCGTAACTTTTCAAATAGGGCACTTATAAGATGTTTTTAGTGCGTCATATTGATTTATTTATGTTTTACACATGGTTGGACAAATTGCAAGATGGTGCGATCCCTTTCAATCAGTTATTCTCAGCTGTACAGATGAGTTTAATCTCAGTTGAGTGATTAGTGCACCACTTGTTTTTGACGCAAACACACTCATTGTATAAATAAGTATATAATATTTTTTGAAATTTGTTTTTTATATGTGTGTTAATTAAAAATATTCTTAATCGAAAAAGGCAATATAACCAATTCTTTATTTATAAACAATTCACCAAAATAAAATTTTCGTTACCGATACATGAATATAAATTTATAAATCCGATATTCCATGTACGTGGTTTTATATAACTTTGCTTCTGTTATAAGTAAGACAATAAAATTTCATTCTAAATGTTATGTTCATACAACCTATGCTACATCACATCATGTTTCCTTATTTCTCATAATGAATTCATTGCAGGTTTCATTACAGTGCTAAGATTTCCCAGAGGAACTATTTTTTATTACTTTCCATCAATTTGTCATGGCTTGCTCTATAAATTTTTAATATCGGTTGTAAGATCACTGACCGCCTTTTTATTATTGCACATCGTTTATTCATTTATAAGGCATATTTATCTTACGTAATAATCAAAATTCGACCATTAAGTTTTATATAATTCTATAACACATTTTCAAATAGATTAATATTACTACAGCGATGGAAGATTAAACGAAAGTAGGTCACTTCTATTGTAATAACAATTTCTTTAATTATTTTTATTGCCACGTTAAATCAAGCAAGATGTACTTTAAATGTTTTAAGCTTTCGTTCAGTCACTGATAATCAGTCAATCAAATAAAATAATATGGCATTCGCTATATGCTGTATTAATTATATTTTCGTAAATAATCACTTTAATATTTTTTTTTTATATCTGATCTCGAAAATTTCTTTAAATATATAATCTTACCAACAAAATTTTCGCTCTTAGACTTCAAGCCAGAGAGTATTCCATATTGAAACCATAATATTAAACTCGATTATTGATAGCATTGTACTCTTTTCAGTATGTAGACGAAGCTGCAAGGATATTTCAACACCCACTTTCACATTTGATGGATGGCGTAATAGTATCGAGACGTCAATAACTAAATTGATAGAGCACGCTAGGGAACGCAGTGCAAAGTAATTACAGCTTATATAACAAACTTATCAAGTCTCAGGTTAAATTTGTGTTCACATTGTAAGGTAGCGGGAAGATCACGGACCGATGTTTACCACAGCTAGAACTTATGCTTCACTTAACAAATTAAGATAAGGTTGACGATATTTACACCCAAAATCGCTGATTAATTTTATTACTATTATATCTTATATAAAGGTATTAAGGTATACATAATAAGTTTTACGAATTTATCAAAATAAATACCTAAAATATGATAAGAAATCTTATATAATTAGGTATGAAAAAAAATTAAGCCCACTGTTGAAATAAACATTTGTAATTGATACGTATAACGGCAAATTAACCGTTCTGACCCATACGTTTGATCGTATATTATCCACATTTTATTTCATAGTATATTAAAGGGCGCAGTAATCCCTGTCATCTGCTTCAAGGTAATTATTTAAAAGGGAGCAGACGTAATCTCATGCGCGTGTCGAACCCTAATTGTTGGGCACCATAACCAATAAGGGTCGCTAGTACAGAATTAGTTTGGGCATGTTTCAAAACAGGCTGTTGAAATATGTTATTCTCTATGCTTTTGTGTTCTGCTTTAATATCGAACCTAAGTGGAGGCGGGCTTATAATTTTTATATTTTTTTACGACAAATAAGATTGTTAAAACTAACACTTAATAAAAACAATGAGTTTTCTTATTGTTAAAATATTCTATTAATATATTAATAGTTTTTTATATAATAACACTGATACATACTGATTCACATTTTATTTTGCTATTACTCCTTTTAATTTCAACCTGTATAAAGCGAAAAAACTCAGCTATAAATTATGGTGCACCAATTAATTCTACAACAAACAATGTTTCCGGTTGACAGAATAATGGATATAGAAAACGAAATTCCGTTAAAATCTCTTTATTCAATCTACATGATGTGTGGTAACGTGTTTCAGTTTCATAGCAGTTTCATCATTTTTCAAGCTAACCATGAGATATGGCACGTAGTTCGTAGTGAAAAATATAAATTACGTAGGGTGTGTGTCCGTCCCCCGAAATATATTAAACCGCAGCGATTGACTACCCTATTTGTGTGACAAGTGATGCAGATTTTATAAGCTACGATTGCTTTGAATATCGATAGAATTAATTATTCATATTCCAACTAGCACCAGCATAGTTACGGAAATATAGTAAAAATGAAAATAAAAATATATTTGCAGATTTAACTCGCGCTTATAAAATTTTCGTTATGAACTTACGATTTAAATTTTTGGGACCGTATACATTTAACGTAAAGACGAAAGTGTCAAAGTTAAAATGGTGGATCTGAAAATACATTTCATTTTACATGTTCACCTGTAAAAAAAGACAAGAAATCATTATACTTACTTTTGTTATGTATAATTTATAAAATTATATGTATATAGTTAAATTTAACTGCTTTTGTGTTTTGTGATATAATTTTTTATCGATATAGTTAATAGTACATCACCAATGTCATTAAGTGAGTAAGTGTTGTTGCCCAACAATGCGCTATTGTTACTAATACGGGCCCGTCTGCTCACGCGCAGCCCCTAAGAGATTAGAATGCAATAGGAGCCGCGATTAAAAAGAGTACATTGTACGCTTTTTGTTCAGTTAACGAGTATAAATCGATGGTTTTATTGTATATTGCCGCTTCAAAACTATATTAGACGTGAATAATTTCTACCAAAGTTATTGGAAACTCAATCAATAAATTTCTTCTATTAAATTCTAATCTCGATATATAAATCATTAAAGTTATTTTTTTAAGAAAACAGAATATAAAGCACTATTAGTATTACGCAGTGCAAAAAGTATTAAGGATATTCTTCTTAACACAAAAAAATTGTATTATAATTCAAAATCAAAAACTATATGCAAAATATACTTAAACCGATTTTTTTACTAAATAATAAAAAAAAAAATCTACCAAACTGTTATTTTATATAAAATGTGATTAATCGTGCGGAAAGCTTTAATAAACCTTTATAAAAAAAACGTGAATTTTGCGGTATTTAACTTTTACTGCAAATGGGACTTGGTCGCATCAAAAGTACATTTTACTTCATTGCGACTGTTTCAACAGGCCGTGGGAACTCGTGGGATTAAAATAAAATAATATATATTTTATATCAAAAGACATTTATTTTATAAAATGCGCCTTACAATCGTTTGTAATCTCAAGCATACATTATACGAGAATATAAATATAAAGCTTGATCAATATATAAATATATATTGTGTCCAAAAAAGTTCACGGTCTGATAGACTCAGTGTAAAAAGTTAATGTATAAATATCATTTACTAAAGTAGTGAATTTCCGAAGGAATATTTAAAGTAGAATGTGACATAAAAGTGAATATAGTTTTATGAGAGATACATAAGTAATACAGTAAGTACATCCAGGATTTCACATTAACACGAAATAGCTTAAATTACACAAAATTTAATCGATAGAGACATACAAAACATGCAGATCGACTAACAGGAAACAAGACAACTTATACTATTGATCCTAACTTCTCATTGTAACAAAACTATCGATGGTGGGTCCATCAAATCTTATATTATATCAGCCCACTAATCCGGCCGTCTATTTTGGCAGGCTGAAAGCGACTGATACTGAAGTTACCATAATGAAATTTGATGGTTCAAAATATTATATTATTATACACAAAGCTTATCCAGCTTAAAAGTAACCGCTGTTCTCTTGGAGGTGTTCATTGAATATAATAGACTTACATTAAATTATATATCCCTAAATAAAACATTAAGAAAATTGTAGAGATCTTGTTAAATATTTATTTATATCTAAAGCATCTAACAAATGCATATCTGCGAACTAAAATACATTGAATTATTTACAAAATTATAAATTATTTACATCGTTTATAAATATGAATGATTAGTGCATATGATATCTGAATAGTTATTATCTTAAACCAAATATATACGAGATATTTGTTCACTTTAAAATATATATTATATTAAGCGTCTATAACCTTTTAACTTAACATAATAGCATTAAATCGTTTAGTATTTTCATAAAAAAAAAAATATTATGTGAATGTAAAAAAAAAACTTACAATACCTTAAAGTAAATTAATCAATATATGATTAAAGTGTCGTAGCTAAAAACCTAAAGAGAGGAAATGACTGGTGTGACTGTTAAAACTTCTACATATTTGTGACTATGCTATAAATGATATATACAATCTATTCTATACCCTCATGAAAGAACCTTAAATCTCCTGAAACCACGATTCATAATTTATCCAAACAGATTTTTATATGATTACAGTATTTAATTAACATTTCAGTGATTCTTTTTACCATTTTTTTGTATTTCAATCGCTGTATTTCACTTCTGACGATTTATTCATTAATTTTAATAATAGCAAGACGCGATAAGCCGATACGCACTTAATTATAAAAGGATATAGTTTCGTATTTTGGCGTTTACGAATACTGATCGCATATCACAAATACACAAGCACATACTCGTTTTACCTTCGCTTTTAAGAACAAAAATATTATTCTGTCTTATAAAGTAAAATTTTCAATAATGATTCGAGAAACATCTTTAAACAGCGGAGTTTTTGCCAATAATGGTTCCACTGGTAGCGTATACTCTACGTCCATCGAATTCTACCGACGAATTTCTTTTGATGGCGTCTTCTCCAGTCTCTTTAAGAGGTTCCTTTTCATCTCTGTGAATAACAAATACAATTTTTACAGTCCCACTAATGACATGCTCAAATTCAATCACCAATAGTGTACCAATGAATGTACAAGTTCGCTTAATTTGTAAACAGCTGTCTAATCTATGCATAAAAAACTATTCCACGAGCTTTGAATCATAATATAAGCTATGTAACAAGCATTTAAAATAATAATAATAAAGCTTAATTTCGATTTCCAAACACAATAATATCTTTGGTTTTCTTACACTGGAGTAGTTGGGATATAACTACAAGTGACCGGATGGTGGCAGCGTGAGGAAAATAATAAATGTGTTTATTAGTATGTGTGCTAAGAGAATTATTTGTTATACGTATTATATACACTAATATATACAAATACACATACAAACGGGAACAAACAAAAATTAAGTATTGGGATGTATGTTATTATAACATTTTCAGTACGCCGTAAGAGATGTTCCATAGAAAACTCAAAAGATTTTCGTATAAATTAACATATCATTACAGTGACAAAAGCTTTTAATTGAACAACATTTAAGGTTATTTTGCAAAAGTATATTTTTTTAAGATATTAAATGAACACGAATTTTCTAAATAATAAATTTAATCTAAACTACAAGACGTACAAAATCAAATCAATTGCTTTATTTACAGAAGCAGCGTCAAGCTTATCGCCGAACTTATTTACAAATGCCTGTCCAGCATAAGCAATCTTCAACCATTTTTATATTGGCCATTTTTATTAGGGATGCTATGAATATGAATATCAGATCTGGCTATTAAAAATATATTGATTTCATAACGGTACGATACTTTTACGTACTTTTTCGTGTATTTGATATGCAATAAAAAATGTACAATACTATAATTATATCAATAGGAATCAGTTTCGAGCAATTATTACTTTGATAACCGTTTGTATGATAAAATACGTTTATGAAATAAAAAATTAAATTGCGAATAAAAATATTTTTAAGAAATTTTAAATAATAGCGTTGTTATCGTTTTTTATAATTAGTCTTGGATTAATTAATCGACTTGAGCGATACATCTATGAACGGTGTAAAAAGACATAAACAAATCATAACATGTGTTGATTGTATTAAATTAATTTCCGTTCCATTCTATTTCGTTTCTAATTAATTTAAACTGTCCTACCAAAACTTCGATTATTTCAGTTTCGGTTTCGTTTTAAGTACGCATTACCATAGCATCCCTATCAACCTACTTTACAAGGCCAGACCAAGCATCACACAACATGCTTTGCCTTACGTAGGTGTCGACACGAGCTTGACGGGCGGCGGCAGTGGCGCGGGGGAAGGCGGCGAACGCGGCTTCGTGCTGCAATAAGGGAGCGGGAAGCGCCAACCGTACAGACTAGCGGGCAGAAACATCTCTCATCGACAGTCTCTTATACGGAACAGGGATTTTAGGGACAGGTGATCCAACGAAATGGGATGTCGATGATCGAGGACTCAATAATGCGTATATATGGAAAAAAAAACTGTCACGGAAGACAAATCATCGTATTGAATAAATATAAAAGTTTACCTTCCCAGCTTTGCTTCGTCATCCGAGTGTTTCTTAACTCGTTTGCCGCATATTGTTGCAATAACGCCCTGTCTTCGGAAGCAAAGAAGTAGAAGGTCCACTATGATGAGGCAAATTAAAACCCCAGCCAAAGCCACTCCTATTATAGCTCCACTTGAAAGTAGTTTGGGCGGCGCAAATCCAGAACGTTCCACACCTGTTGAAAAGTAAATATTTCAAATACTACTTAAGCAAAAATTTTAAAAGAGCAGTAAATTAAGATGCATATTTTAGTGATTATATATATAATCATATATATATATTACACATCATAATTGACCGCTCTTAAAAATTAGTTTTATGCATCATATCGAAGAAGCTGAATGTTAAGAGGTGACAGATTGTAACAAATGCGTTGCAAGTGCTTAATGTGTTAAATTCTGTGACGGGATTTTTGTTTCATATTTTGAATAGATTGTTAGAAACATTTATTACAATCGATATTGGTGAAAAAGGAGTGCTTTCAGAATAACATAATCGTGCACCCAATCACCAGAGAAATTTTTGCAGAATACAAAACGAGGACTTAATCTAAATAAATTTGTTTAATATGAAAGCCCTCCATCTGAATGAAATGGGGTTTGAATGGAAATGAAATGGTAAAGAATGTTGGCAGCGGAAGTAATGATGCATAAACTCAAATCTTATAGTTAACAATAAAGTAAGATAGAAAAGCTGTCAAGATGCAAACATTCCAAATAATTTTGTAGAGACGCAACATAAACTTTTCAAACCCCATAACAATAATCTGTATTCATAATAAGCGTATGTGGCGAACTAGGTAAATATGACGTAATAGAATATATATAATAAATCCGATGGACGTACAACCATCACCGTTACAGACATTTGAAATCTTATTACTATGATGAACATATCTGGCTTTCATTACTTGCAGTTTGAATATTATAACTTCACGTAATTTGATCACCAAGACCTGATCTCTATACGTTAGTCTGAAACTTCCTAAATAACTGTTCAAACTACAAATAATTGTCATTAGCGCTACTTAATATTACTCCAAAATTTTCCGTAAACCTAATAAACCCTTATTGTCCTATGACAAATATTCATTTAACACCAAAATAGCACTATTCATGCCAAGGATATATAAAAATAATTAAACAATTTATATAAAAATCTACGAAACAATGAAAAAATATTAATTTAACTAAACACGACTAAACTAGAGGGACTTTCTAATGTAATGTGTATTTTATTAGGGATATTGTATAGTAATATCATGTCGAGACCATGCTGATGGCATAATTTGAACATTATCAGTGAATAGGGAACACATATCTAGCATCGAGAAGGACATGCAAGTAATTAGTTCATTCCAAAGGATATAGCAGGATTATTCTATTATAACAATATTATTATTATTATTAATAAAAATATATTTACCCATATTCGATCAGGGAACAAACACACTTGTCAAAATCATTCAAAGGGAATTAAGGGAGTCTTGATAAGCATCTTGACAGTTTTCTTAATGGGATATATGATAAACACATTGGTCGTTGTTAAAGAATATAAAAATATTTTTGAGGTAGGTGATAAAATTTACGAAACTGTTTCAGTGATTTAGATATGTTACATAATAGAAATATCACTTATATAAACTTGTAACACAGCTTCGTATATTCTATTATTAAAATTGAAATCACAAAAGTACTTTATTTTACCAATATTTATTTTTTTTTCCACATTGGTCATTCCTCCTTCGTCACAATTAAAATTTGACACTTAAGAATTTCTAACTAGCTACAGTTTATATTTTAAATTCTCTTGACAGGTCGGCAATTACATTATCAACCATTCTCGTTCAATAGCTTCACTGGACAATATTTAGTTATACATAAAAATTATTTAGCAAGTCACTATAAACGAATAAAACAGTCATCAAAAATTCTTACACAAACCTTATTCTACCACGTGATAACTTATTATATAACAACGTAAAATCTTAAATCCTGGCAGTGTATATTCATTTGCCAATTCGATATATTTTAAATTTAACACGATAATGTAATTAATATCTAATCTAGTGGGAATTTTATTGATATTGAAATTCATAATATCTAAATTAGTTAGGAGTTTATATCATTTAATGATGACTTTTTTATGTCGAAGTGTTACACCTATCGATAAATCAACAAATATTATCACATAAATCCCTAAATAACAGTCATCTTTGGACTTATTAATTTTTAATTGATTATTATTTTCTAATATGACAAATTTATATATAGACATATAATGCAACTAGTGTTATAAAGACGTCCATATTAGTGCGAGCGTATTTGAAAATACTTGTACTTCCACTTGGGTTACCTAAAAATATATTTAAATGCATAAATATTCATAATGACATAGCGTATACAAATATTATACAATCGTCATGTAACTACATTTATAAATGAAACGTAATAAAATTATAAGCAATGAAACTTACCATTAAATTAAATAACTCGAACTCAAGATAAATGGTTTTTTTCGAAACTATATTTTCAGCCGATGAAGAAGACAAAATTATAGGTGGTACATAAAATACATGCGAGAGAAATAAACAGAAAGACTTAAACCTAAAAACTACTTGATTTGAACAAATAACAACATATTTGTGAATCGTAATTTCAACCCAAACGAAATTGAAATAGTGAATTAAAATAAAACAAAAAAAAAAATGAAAATAAAATAAAGATTACTCGAAGTAGCAGCCATAACACAACATGATGACCATTCATACGATTATTTTATTCAGGCAAGACTCCATAACTGTTACATTAAATGCAAAAAACTTAGATTTCAATAAAATACAAAAAAAAAAGAAATCGAAAAAATACAATGAATGGGCATTAGAATAGAAAAATTATATAATTTTAAATTAACATAAATCTAAAAATAAATCACACGATAAGCAAAATTAAGGCGAACGGTTTAATTTTTCGCCTAAATGAATGTTATTCTGGTGCAATGTATATACTCTTATATTATTTGAAACCAATCGTAGAGCGTGGAGAAAACTATTTAATGTAAAATGGATATAGTAACATAAATCAAACAAAGATAAATTACTAAATTTAGGTATATGAACAAAGGATGTAAAGAAATAAAAAATAAAAGATTGTTATCTATATTAAAGGTAGGCTTTTGATGTAGTGTTAAGCTACGGTTTATGGATTGATATAATGGCCCTTCAATGTATGTATATAATAACATAAAGCCAACATTGGTATTATATTAATACAAATTAAGGAACTGTTGATAGAAGGAGATAAAATAAATTGTTTAAATCGTTACGCATAATAATCCGGTTTTAGTGCATGCACATAGTCGTAACCAACGCGGAGGTTGAAAAATAATATACCTATTCAATGTACATAATAACACAAAAAATATGAATGAAATATACATAAAAATCTACAAATAAAACAATGAACAAAAGATGATAGAAATTAAAATGTATGGTTTGAATCTGCACGCAGACGAGTGCGGTTCTGGTGCGGTGTAAACGTCGTAGAAACCGGCGCGTAGCGTGTTATCGTACTCACCGAGCGCGGTTTGAACGTAAAGTTGGGCTGGAACCGAGTATCCCAGGACGTTGTGAGCGCGAACGTGCATCCTGTAACGAGTGTCCGGGTGAAGGTTGCGGATCTCATAACTTATTGCGTCATACGACTTCAGTTCCTCCGTAACGCAGTTCGACTCGTCCGATACACGCCATTCGCCGCTCACTTTAAGAACCTGGTTATTAAGAATTGATTTTTAGGATTTATGTCAAAAACTATATGAACATTTTACGGGTGTTATAGATATTTTGATACTAACATCACGGAAAAATATAGCGATAAAATACATAATGTACAATCATTTTTTAAAAATAATTTTCATACTTACTGGGCAATAACTAATCTCATACATATCAATCGGCTCTCCGTTATGGGCCGGTACTCGCCATTGCAATTCATATTTGTCAGCGTATTTACCATGGATTAATGATTCCGAACTTATTGCCTCTCTCCACTTCGGTTGTTCCGGTGGTGATCTAAATTAATATAAAATATACCATTATACATAAGTCCATTTGTTAATGTAATATATCTTTAAATTTCATGTTTACTGTTATACCTTCTGGGCATGATTACTGTAATCGGAGAACCCCATTGGCCAACACCGACTTGGTTAACGGCCGCGAATCTAAAGTCGTATGTAAACATAGGTTTCAAATTCTCAACGATATACGGTGAATTGACAGACCACGTTCGATTCATCGCGTAATTCCAATCGAAATTTCCGTTTTCTTTGTATTGGGTCGTGTAAGCCGATATTGGCGGTCCCATTTCTTCGGCTGGGCCAACGATATTGAATGAAACCGATGTCGCGGTTATTGTTTCTTGTCTTGCCTGTAAATAAATCCGATGAAACACAAATATATTAGATATTCTATATAAGAGCCCCATATTTATATTGTAAGGATTATTCACATATTAATGATTTAGTAATATATATTTTATGACAAATTCCGATTTCATATAAAAATAAAAATTATTTTGTAAACCTGTGTGACGATTCCGGGTGCAAATGCTTCTCTGAAATGTATAGGATGTTCTGCTTCGCCAAGGGTATTTGTGGCAATACATTTATATACCCCATATAGACTTCGGTCAATTGGTGTTATAGTCACATAACTAATAGGCCCTGAACCGTAAATCTTCACGTGAGGCGATTCAACAAGATCATAATCATGGAATCTAGAACAAGTAACGCATGTTGGATATGACATAGTAAAGAAAACTGTAACTCGACTTTGATTTACTCACTTCCATTTAATAGTGGCATTGGGTATACTTTCTGCAATACAGCTTATATTAACGGGTTGTGCATTCCAACTCCAAATAGGTACATTTGACATATGGGCCAATGATGGTCTGAATTGAACTGTGAGATGGCCATTTTTCCGTGCTTCTCCGCCTAAAATACAAGGTTATTACTTTTTTCTGAAGAATATTCAGAGTATTTAAAATTCATCAATATCGTTACAAACCTTCGTTTTCAGCAACGCACTCATAAAGTCCATCATCGGTTCTATTGAGTCGCGAAATTGACATTAAAGCAGTTGATTGCATTTGATCGCCTGTCTGACGACTGCTGGTTTCGATGCTTATCCTTTTAAAGACAAAAAATCTTAAAACCTATACTTTACAAATATTTCTACGAAAAATGTAGAGTTTTACCTTCCATCGTCGTTAGGTCCATTCAAAAATCTATCATTATTGCTAAGTTTTCTAAAACTTATACGAGGAGCCGGACGTCCTGACGCCTTACACTCCAATCTTCCCTCAGTATTCTCTGCTGCAGTTGTATTGAGTAATTCGAATATTTTTGGTTTAACGAGCACTTCTACTTCGATTTCTGTTTCATTGTGACCAGCTTGGTTCACAGCGCTACAGATATATTTTCCATAATCACCAGCTTCTACCCTATCGAAAGTTAACAATCCTGTATTTTCGTTAACGCTGAAACGGGAGGTTGTTGCCAAATTCTGAAAAATAACTTTTAATTAATTACCACGTTATTATTGAATGATATGTGATTTCAAATTCTTCGCTAAATCATACCTCACGAGTAGAAGCCTTAATCCAGGAATAAGTCGGTGGAGGTTTTCCTCTCGCTTTGCAAGTAATCGCAGCAGATTCACCTTCTTTGATTTCAACTCTATGTTCCCTTTCTTCCATTTCAGGAGCTGTGTAGACCTAAAATTAAAGTTTTTTTTTTGCATATCGTGACTTTTAATATCAATGCTTTATATTTACTATAGTTTGTCTATTTCTTTTAATATTTTATTGTGTACCTCAAGTTTAATATTTCTCTCTGCTAATTCTCCAGTTTGAATTACCACAGCCCGACAAGTATATGTCCCATCATCGCTTTCTTCAACATTTTTAATCAACAACCCATTTGCATGAATGACATATCGGTCGCCAGTCATAATCTGAAAAATAAATTCAATGTTCTAGAATGTTCTTAACAAATGTTAAATTCATTATATTATTTTACTTACAGGAGTGCCTTCTTTAAACCAATCTACAGATGGAGCTGGCTCAGCAGTAACTTCGCACATGACTTTAAAATCCTTACCCTTGGTCGCATATTGGTTCTCATTAGCATTATTCCATGTAATCGCGACTGAAATTAACGATGGTTTAGTTGAACAACATAAACTTTATTAAACCAAACAATCTCTTATAAAAATTGATATATAAAATAATACCGAAAGTGTCCAAAACAACGCTCGCGATGAGAGGCATATTGGTGTATGTAGCTTCGCAGGTGTAATTGCCCGCCATTGCAGTAGTTATGGAGGATATGTATAGCAATTGAAGCTGTTTTGCCGGCATTGGTTCTGTATAAATTTCAGGTCGTGTCCCGGCTCTGTTAAAAAATTATTTAAATAACACCTATACTAAAACTACCGATATTTCCAAGAATTAAATTCAACTAAGACTTTAATGCATTTGTCACATAATGTGCAGATCATTTGACGTGGTTAAATATCATTTATTTTTACATAAAATTAAATAGTTAATACAAATACGTTCATATTATAATTTTTATAACATATCAAAGTAACTTGCTCAAAAGCTATTATAAAATGTAAGTTTAAAACACTCACGCAGCCTCGTTTATAATCAATCCTTTAGGGTCTCTCCATTGTGGTTGTGTGACAAGTGCGGGGTCTGGAGCGTCGGCCTGGCATGTTAGCACTACCGACTTGCCAACAGCTACAGTCTGCTGCTTTTGCATTGGGAATATTCTGAGAGTCTGCGACGAACATCCTATGGGCAGGAATAAAACATTTTAACCAAGGATCTTACTAAACACGTTAAAACATTAATGTAGGGTTATATTTGATATCTAAAACTCAAATTATTTGTTTGAATCTATTTAGTGACAATTACCTTTCCTTGACCCTTCATCGTTTAATTTTTTTCTAAATTTCGGAACGTATATTATAATCGCTAATTACAATCGCATGTACACATTTATTGATGAGCATTATCCTTTTTTATTCACCTTTAACTATAGATCTTAATATAAATAATAAAACAGACATCATTTTAACTTGTATCTTCCATCTGCTTAATATTTAATAAGAGAAATAAAGTATATATAGTGAAAATAGCTGTGAATAGTTTATTCTTAAATACATTTCCATTTTATAAAATATTAGATTCCGTAAGACGGAAAGGGGCACCGACCAGCGTGGGGCACTCTCTAATTAAGTTAACAATTTATTCGAAGGTACGTGACGAATTCTCTTATTTATTTTCATTATATATACGGGAATTAAGTTCCAAATAGTTTGTGAGTTAATTAAAATGAAATATAAGATAAAATTTGAAAATTTGGCTATTTATTAAAATTATTTATGTAATTGGTTGTTTAATACTGAAATACGCATAGTGGACAAAAGGAGTAATATTATTTGATAAATAACGAAAATGAGGTATTAAAACTTTATTCCTTATATATATGTATATACAAGGTAACATAATGATAATATTATAGAGTCAGCTTGTTTCTTGGTGGTAATATTTTATGCCGCAACAAGAAATGGTAAAGCGAATGCTCCTTTTAGTAGCGAGTTTTATGTGTATTCTTTATGGCAAAGATTATACTTTAATAGAATACAAGCAACTCAATTTTCTTGTCTCATATTACTTATAGTGGATTCTTAATATTTTCATGTATAAAAATTTTAAAGTTTAAATAAATAGAAATCATAATAGGGACGTAGTCGATAAATTAACTTAAAGGAATATTATCGAAGGGTAACCAAAAGTAAAGATAGTATAATACGATGATTACTTTTTATATTAAATGATGACAGACAACAAACGTGAATTGGATAATGTAAACCCGAGGCATCACATCATTGCACGACTTGTAATACATCAGTATGAGAGTTGGATTTATATCATAACAGAATACATGTCTGTCATACAACTGAAATATAATCTGGTACACGTGTCGATAAAGTTTTTCCTTGATTTTCTAAATCAAACCTTATTTCTATGGCGTCGCTCGCTTCTTCTTTCATAGCAAACCTATGGAATTTTTTACCACATTTTTGGTATGCAGCAAGCGTACGGAGACCCTTCCTTATCCTGGAGTTTTTCCCAACAAACTGTGCTCGTTGCATTTTATATGAAACGTACGCTTTATAGATGGGGATACTTTATACTTTGGATTTTTACGTAGCATATTTCAGTTACTATAGAATCAAAATTGTAAATTATACTCCAAAAACAGTTCACTTAAAAATAAAATCGTCAAGCTGGATAATTTAAAATTATACTGTAAAAGACAATAAAAAGTAGAATTTAATTAAACAATATTCCAAAATTCAGGAACACTGCTACTGTTCATATGTAATCTTTAAGTGATGTCAAAAAAATAAATACACCATCAATAGATGACAACGAAGTCTATTCAGGCACCGAAATTACATCAAAGGGGAGGCTTGTAGCCTGTGGACAATTTCGCCAACGGGGGGTAAGAACTACGTGCAGATATAACAAAACTATTGCAATTTCACTCTTGTCGCAGTACATTTAAGGTGCGTCAAGTGCCATGTGTTCCGTACAATTGAAATAAGCAAGCGGTGGATTAAAGGGTTTGAGGAAAATTTGTACGCTTCATAACGGGAACGTCACTACTGATCCCCACGCGGTTTTGAATTACCAATTATTCTCATTCTGGTTCGTAACAAGCCTTTTGAATCCATTTATAATAGTGTCAGTGTAGCAAATAAGCGGTTTTGTTTGTGGTTGTTATTAATTAAGTACAAATTAGGGGGTGTTGTATTTCTTAGACGTGTCGAAGCAACCAATTATAAAACCAACAACTTTCATTATCAATAACGCTTAATAATACATTTTGTTTTCGAACATCTATCCAAATAACATTTCGGGCATCTCATTAAGAGAAATGTTAAAATTTCAAAAGACTGTTTTAGATATCAGAGCGTCAGTCCTTAAACCTCTGAACAAATAAATTATTTAACTCTTGACCTAAATCAACTTAAACATCAACTGAAGCAATTTGTTCAAATGGAAGTTTTGAAAGGGAAAACAGGAACATACTAAAGAACCTTTTCAATTTACCTTTGAGTTAACAACAATGAGCCAATCGTATTGTGTGTGCAATGAACTGGAACAGTTTCAGGTCCACCGTCGACCTTTGACTCTTACGTCCCAATGAAAATTAGTTTATAATAAACATAAAAAGATAAAAATCGAAAAAAAGCAATGTGTTTATTATAATATTTAAAAAAATATGACACCTAAGCTTTTACAAGTCGCTCATTTTTATTCCCCTATACCTATAGTTCAAAATAATGAAGTCACGAACAAACATTATTATTAGTCACTTTCACTTTTATAAATGTGACTAAAATCAACGGGAGGAGTAAAATGTAATCCTTCAAAAAATATTGATCACAGAGTTATTATTCAGTGTACAATTTTTTCCATGTATATCATGGTTACAGCAATATTCCATCAAATTTTACTCTATTTTCCCTCCACTTGGCTCTACTCGTAAAGCACTCAAGAAGTGAACACAGATAGACATTTTGATTAATTACTCAAGCATTATTTCCCAATTAAGCCCTCCTCCCTGGTTTTCCGCCGCCAGAGGGCACGTCGGGACACGTACCTTTATAAACGAAAACAAGAAAATCTGTTGCATTAACGTTTAAACTCGGATTAAGGATACAAAGGTGGAAATACGTAATCCAGAGAAAACGGCGCTGTTTGAATTATCTTGCTTTTGTTCTATTGTACATTTAAGGATTACCAGAGATGAGAGTGAGAATTACGTACCATATGCCTTATAATTCATTGTATGTTTACCACATTACTAACGGCTGGGATCGCTTCTCATGGTTATTTTGTGTCATCAAACAAACCTAAAACGATTGGAATGTATTTATGTAAAGTAAAAAATTTTGTAAGCTGGTCCAAATAGTTTTTTTCTTATAAGTTAGCAACATCAAAATGATGTATTTGTCCAATAATATAGAAATAATACTTGGGCTTGCTCGGCTCTTATTATTGCTCTTTAACGCTCCATGAAGCTCAATACATAAAGAAGATTAAGCAGAACTCGAAAGCTTTGTTTTAAAATCACTTATTTTAATTGACTTGCTCTCATATAGTATGGTATAGTAGTCTTTTATTATAACACTTCCAAAATTACAATCACTTAATACATTTTATCACGTAGTCACGGCATATGACGAATTTACAAAAAAATATAACCGAGACAATGTCTACTCTTCCATTAACGAGGGGACTCTGATAAGGGTGTGCCCCTAACTCAGTGCGTATATTTTTCGTTAAAATCTTAAGAAAAATATGACTTTAGAAGAACCATAAACAAAAATTTGTACCATGTTTTAACACTACGTGCATTTAAACAAATATTTGATTAGTTTATTTACATTATTACTTACTGACTCTTAATAATATTAATAAACTGGTTCCTATAATTAAATATAGAAATAATGTACCAGGTGTTTCTTTATATTTAGGACCACCATTACCATCGCCATTACATTTAATGAAAATCGTTTTTCTACCGCTATAAATTTCAGTAACCTAACTACGATATAACCAAACTCCCTCTCATTATCAGTTAGACAAGGGTCCTCACAAAAAAACATTAAAAGCTATCAGGCAACTCGAGCACAGGGGCGTAACGAAGTGGCATCTTAAAACAATAGCTAAATACAAGGGTCAGCCTTTTCATCACATCCTACTTAAAGTGAAGATCACTCAATATGTGCTGAATTCAGAGAATTTTTATGGAAAACGTTTTAGACCGCTTTATTGCGTTTGAAATTTATATCGTCCCACGGGCGCTATAAATTTTTGTTGAATTTTCTCGAAAACAATTTACTGCAATCTATTATTGTAACCGCATGTAAATGTTGTTTTTATACTCGGAGGGAAGAAATTTAAAATGGTCTGCTAATTCATTTGAGAATTTTTGTATGTCTGTACAAAAATCTTATTAAAAAGAGACTTAACATGGACCAAATAATTCGTAGTTATAATGCATTTATAGTCATCAATCATTGGTTCTTTGCATTTTTACTATCTTGAAAGAAAATATCTAAATAAACGATAAATATCGGAATCTATACAACAGAAATAAAATCTGGAAATCTGAGATCTAATCTACAACTCCCATTAATTAGTTTTGTTTACCAATACCACCCTTTGAGCAGGAATTGATCTAATTTCACCGGTGTCTCCCCGTAGACCATTAATTACGCCTTGAAGCCGGGCAATGCCTCTGTAAGCCTATTTCTCCGTTTATAACCCGCAAACAAACTGACATGATTGCACCCACGTTTATTTATTGCTTTACGGGCAAATGACATTCTTGTAAAGTTAAGAGTATTTATGATTGTAGAAAAAACATATTCGAGTTCTTTACTTTTGCAATGCTATTTTTGTTTGAAGCATTTAAATTAAAAAAAAACTTTGTAATTTATTTGTTACCTTATCATTAACATAAGTTAGCCCGAAAATTACCTTAAATTAATTATAGGTCAGCATTTACATTTATGCATGCAAATTCAAGAAGTCATGAAGTCATTTTGAAATGCTAAGACTAATGCTCCTGCTCTAATAAATTGTCACCTACGCGGCTATTATATTCAATTCTCTTCATTCCATTTGCATGTAACACCAACTTTTCTGACAGTTCGACTTGTGTTAAATAGACCATTTGTACATATAACTTTATCCGAATTGGTCAATCCGTAACTGTGTTCGAAGATCAAATACCATGCACTGTTTTTTGTTACGTTTTTGGATACAATTTTTTTATTTTCTATAAATATTCAAAATGAATGTCTATCATAATTTATTACAATGCGCATCGATAGTGTAGTTTATAAATCAGTACATATTTCTTTATATAAAAATAAAACAAATAATATCATCTTATGTACTAATCATCTAATGTGAGCCCCTCGAAATACATTTTCGGGGAAGCTCTATTACAAAATACCTTGTACAATTTGAATTTTCCATTGAAATTTAACTCGTTGAGCGACATCCCGTACACTAACAGTTTACGGAAGATGAGCTTTTATTCAAATTTTCATGTCATTCTGTTGTGGACGGTAAAGCCTTTATGCTTAACTGAAACTAGAAATTGTGTGCAACTATATTAAACAAAACCTGACGTTTAGAAATTAATACAATAATCCTCGTTTAAAATCAAACATTAATAATAAATGGTAATTATATTTGCTTTTAAAATAGTATCTATTGCTGTTATATATTACTACAGTACTAGGTATTTTATAGGTTCATATCATATAAGCACGTATTAAAAATGACTCCACCTAATGAAACCTTATGTGTGGTTGGATGTAAATGCTTAATAATCGCGTTGGCGTCAACTGTGATTTGTATTCCGTAGGTCGAGCAATCCGTCTGGCCAGATTAATTATCAACCGCTGCCCCTCATGTTTGCAAATCAGCTTGACTTTATAATCCCAAATAAGATTCAAATTCAGAGGCGAAAGTCCACGTACAGTGTAATTAGCTGTTAATCAACGGTATTCAACATGAAAATAATCAATACATAAAAAGCTAATCCTAAAGAATATTTTTTTAGGAGATATTGAATTGTAATAAGATTTATGTAGAATGTAAGTGGTGTGATTAAATGAATTTCACTCGCGATTTTGGCAATAATGAGACAGCGATCAGAACGCTAACTCCATATAAGAGGTGGATGTCAATAGAGCGTCTGAAAGCCGTTAGGTTTTGCCACGATCACGCACTGTTTGCAAATGTTTGAAGAGTTTCTACGTGATACGTGTGCCAGTTAAAATATTAGCGTTGCGAAACAGCGGGTATTATCTGATGCTTAGTAAACATGAATATGAAAACAAAGCTCTCTCGTACAACCCCCACGGGGGTAGATGTTTCTCAAATCTTAATTTAACAGAAAAGTACAACTCCGTTTTTCATCCAGATTAGAGCTCTTAGGAAACAAAAAATGTAGGTACAAAGTTTTAATGAAGAAGAGATAAGGAAATGTTTTATAATGGAATGAAGACATTTTTTGAAATATAAAGAAGTAGTTCGGAGTAACGTGAATTTATTTGGAAAAAATCTACATCTTGCAGCAATGACGCAATATGCAGAAACTGAAAAATGGAAACAGTATAAAGACTATTTTAAAAATATTACATTGAAAATAGTAATTCAATGTTTGCATTTTTAAATGTAATCAAAATTTAAGGGCTAGGTTCATGAGTGTACGAATGGTAACACAGTAATGTATCCCTTAAATGATACTGAATCAAACTGATATCAGACCAATATCAGACTGACGTAAATAGTTTGGTATTTTATTTAGTTACACACTTGGGTTTTTAGAACAAAGCAAAAAGAAGCGAATATTTGTCAATGGTTTTTAAAAAAGAAAATCAAAAATTTATTCCACGAAATAACCACTCCTTACATTCAATTTAAAAGTTCAAGATAACTGGCTGCAGGCGCTCAACCTAATGCTCTAATGCGCTTCGTAACGGAAAAGTGGTGAACCTGAATAATTTTCCAATTATATTTCCCTCCCAATTTCCAAGGTGTCGCCCACGGCTCTCGTCAAATGCAGCCGTGAAATTATAATGCAGAACCAATGACAATCTCCTTTACTGTGAACACATAAAGTCTAAAATCGCCTGACAAAATACACCCCGAGGTTACAAGTGAGTAGGTTTTTGGCGGTTACCATAAGTGTAAGTTAAACTCTAGAAAATATTCGTACGTTGGATAGCTTACTATTTTATTACTTTTTTTTGGAATGTGATTGTCGTTTGACTGTTATAATTTATATAAAAGAAATAAAAACGCAATATTTTAGACAAAAATAAAAGAACTCGACAGATATTTAAGGAGTACATTTAATTAACATAAAAAGGTATTTATTCAACCCTTAAATTCCTGTGAAAAGTGCGGTTGGTGACTGCCACATAAAAGGTTCGTATTTCTAGCCAAAATTAAAAGGAAATGTTTGTATTGAATTAACTGATGCGTCTACTTTTTGTAGTTTATACGGCAACGTTTTGATGTGGCAAAAGTATTTTATAACTATTTTACGTTGAACAGAAATGAACACATCAGTTGCTTTAAAATCACTTACAGTCAAAACCATTAATTCCATCTGAGAAGTTGAACTTAAAAATGAACAAAATAGCAAATGTATATAACGTCTACTTGTAATATACAAAAAAAT
Organism: Danaus eresimus; assembly: GCA_018231745.1. Taxonomy (NCBI): domain Eukaryota; kingdom Metazoa; phylum Arthropoda; class Insecta; order Lepidoptera; family Nymphalidae; genus Danaus; species Danaus eresimus. The sequence goes on from DVQP01000072.1 coordinate 23,439, forward strand.
ATGATTTTAAAATACAATATTTGTAATCGTTATTGATGACTCCTCATACTTATTTTCGTCCCAAAAAAATGTAATAATGATAAAAATTACTAAATAACCTCTTTCGCAAGGGAAGAATTATTAGAAAAAATATTGTAATTTAAGACCCAAATTGATACTAATTTAAGAAGGGTTATTTGTTATTAATAATAATAAGGGTAAGAAAAATATTATTAAACGCAAGTCGTATTTAAAGTTAAACATAAAACCATTATTCAAAGCTATTGTCTTTTCTGAAGAGCTTTTCTAAAAGAGGACACTTATACGTACGTAGGTGTAGGCGAAAGTTACTATTGCGGAGGAATATCAATATTAAAACAAAATGAAATCTGTAATATGATATAAAATAAAGAACACCTTTTTAAACAACCATTATATGGAACCTCCAATGAAATAATTCATTTTCTTATCACTCTCTAATAAATTGATGATCGATGAGAGCATATTTTTTCTCAACAAAAGTAATCGTTCCAACAGTGAATCCGCAAATTTAATCCGAGATAGAATCTTAAAAAAAAATGATAAAAAGTCTCATTAGTAAGCTTCAAGAGTCCTTCCAAATGAATTCTAATAAAGTTAGTAGCAAATGGAGGTTCTAACCCCCTTTTTTAATTTATTTGTGAAAGCCCCTCCAGCTATTCGATGATAGCCATTACTGCAATTGAAAATGGGTCATCGCTTTTGTTTCCTTTAATTTTATTATTATAATTTTCTTTGAAATTCACTTTAACAAAAAGGAACCAATCCATAAACACGATGTAAATAATCAAAAAGTTTTTTTTGAATGTAAAGCCGCATGCATGTTATTTTATCTAGCAATACGTTTTTAAGTTTAAAACGAAATTTAAAATTGCTACCTAACGCCAGCTGGTTAGTATCAGATTAATATTTTATAAAAAAAGCGAATTATTAAATTTGACATTGAAGGAATTCTTATGAAATCAAAGTTGTTAATAGGTTATGAATAATTTATAGTAAAAAAGCTCTTTAGTTAACACAAAAGTTTAACAGTACTACTTAACAGATAGAAGTTATTTAAATATAATGCATCATGTATATAGAAATTTAGAAAAACTAATATATTATCTATAATTCATTTTAGTAGCCTTTTTTTATTTGCAAAAAAAAATCAATATAAAAAATAATGACGAACTAAACTCGATTCGGATAATAAGATTCGGATAATAATTGCTTATTTGAAACAAAAGTTGTTAAGACATAAACTCAAATCTAAGAGAAATTATTAAATACTAGCTGTATAAATATGTGCTTATATTCAAATATAATATAAATTAAAACACAATTCGAGGAGGGAAGTGGAGATAAAATTCTGTTTCATTCACAAAGCGACCTGATTCCTTTCTCAGATGTGAATAGTTTCAGGAAATGCTACAGGTAGCGTATACGCTTTGAGATATATCGTTTTATCTCTGTGTCGTGCATGCAAGATAATATTGTTAGTAGCATTGTGATATACGTATAAAAACGATAACATTATGACGGAGCAGTATTGATGTTCAATTCTTACTCCTGGCAACTGACAAACTCTTGGCCATTGCCAAGATACGACAAAGATTTTTGAGATGCTTGAAATGATGATAATAACTACTAATTATACGTGTATCGCTATTTCATACGACCAGCATGAATAGTTAAGCACCAAATTCTACCTCTATTAAAATAATGTGACTATGTAAAACAAATTATCAGCTTATACATAAATTATTTAGAACAAATGACGGTATGCAATTGTCTTAAGTGGCCGAATATGACACAAACAAATAGTAAGCTCACAAAATGTTAGACGTAATCCTTCGTTATAGTGCTAGTGTCAGATGTGGCACATGTTCAGAGCTCAGGTGGTCTCACTAATTTGTCACTGAACACTCACCCTACTGCTGGATATCTAGTTTATTTAGGGCTATTTTATAATAAACCCATAATTTATATTTTATGGAAACATTATTCATACCGTCAGTTATATACCAAGATAAAAATATTTTTTTAATATATTTTTATAGAGAACGTTTTACAATACAATGTTTTACCACAAACCCTGGTTTTTATTGTTACATCGGAAATTCAAAGCGCTCTCACGGGTAAGGTCTGCTTCACGTCATTTTTTTTCATTCAGCTTCCGTTCTGACTACCGTCGTGTTCAGCTGTGTGCCAACAACTTCATATTTCACCAAACGACAAATTGTTATTGATAAAAGGTGCAAGCATAGATACGGGAGACATAAGCCATCTGTGTATCCAAAAAAAATTACAGCTTGGCATTTAAGACTTGTTTTAGTGTAAAAAAGTCATTTAAATATCAAAAAGTAGAAAACCCAAAAGTTTAATAATTAGCCAATATATTCCGTAAAAGATTTTTTTTATGTATACAGCTCATTACAATTAATTAAAGTTATTGATTAATTTGAAACATGTTGCAAAATTATTACTAAAATGATTTGAAATATCAAATCAGTTTAACTCGTTTTTTCGTATCATCAAATTGGGATCGAACAATTTTTATACTTGAGATATTGAACATCTGTTCATAATGATGGGAAAAAGCTCTAAACTGTTCGGCAAAGCCAAAAATAATATCATATTCGTTCAAGTAATGAAACATAATATATAAAAGAAACTATCTAAAGGATTTTTGGCAAACCTCTATACTAGGATAGCGCGTTTACTAACTATAACTTCATTCACTTCACCTATCAACAGAGGGTAGTCAAATAGTACACAGTCTATTTTAGAAAAAATATAATTTTCATCGTAAATTTGCCTAATTAACTCTAGTGTAAAACAAACTTATATATAAATCAACTGTATAAAAAAATATGTTACCTAAAAAGTTAATACACATATCAATATTTTGTTTTAAAGTTTTCACAAAGGCATAAAAAAAAAATTTCATACCACACAATGTAGCTTACATTTTTTCCCTTATTTTTTGTAAGAATAAAGGGATACTCATAGATTTCCTTTCTGCCTCTTCTGTCCATAGTCGTTAGCGTTGCGTGAAATTAAATCGAGAAATGTAAACATTGTTTAACGGGGAGGCGACAGTTTGATAAATTGGTAGGAACAGCTTTCTAGCGATTTTCAAGTACTGCGGCTTTGGCAGCACAATTAAAAGATTAAATCTTATTTGCATTCTCGACTTTTCTATTATTGAAGCATATAATAGCATTGCAGACTGAAATTAAATAAATTTTAATGATATTTCAATTATTTTATATAAGTATCCCTAATAAACTAATTATAAGAACACCTTCGATTGGATTTTATTTTCTTGTAACTACTTAAAAATATATATTTATGTTAGCAGAGTAGGTACCGTTATCATCCTAAATAACATCAAAATGGGGGTTGAACGGGAGCAACATATGTCTAGAATGATCTATGGTTTGGGCGAACATGTCTCTAGTGAAGTAACAAGATCGTAATTTGCCGCTGGCGTTGTCTTACGCTAAAAGATGAAATTTTATTTAAAAATGTTGCTGAGGATTATTTAAGAGCGTTTTACTTAAAAGCTTATAATAAATTAAACATTATATGTATAACATTATATTGCATAACTAAGAGAATTTACGTAACCATCATATTAGTAATAAATCAGTTAGAAAAGTTTACACGATCTCGAAACATAGACAAAATGGCGGTTAAACAAGATTGTCAGGAGTGACAAACTACGGGTCGGTCCGAGCATGAGTAATACGATCTTCAAGCAAACTAACAAGACCGTATTAAATCACCGGCTTGAAATTCACATCGGTTCGTCAGGTGGACGGAATGGCGTCCTTACCTTAAAACAAAATATAAAATTTACCTGTGACTTAGACATATACTTTTATTAACATTTCTTGTATATTTGATGCCGTATTTGTTTTTATACATTTATATATTTTCACATGTTCAACCCTTTTGGTGAAAACTGACAAAAGTAAATTTAGGATAATATCCGCTTATACCTGGGGTTAACATAAAATTTCTATTAAATTCAACAGACCTAAATAAGCTGAAAGGGGGAGCATTTATGCAATCAGGAAAGCAATATACCCTATTTATTACGAATAACCACAAAGATGAACAGTTCAACAACCCTTTGTTCTAATATAGTAAACGGAATAAATCGCCTAAATTGTGTTCTTAACAAACATCGCTATAGGATTAGGGGTTGACTAAAATGCTGTTGTAAAATATTGACATACACCTTTTTAATCAATTGAAGATGTTATAAATATAAGAGGATGATAAGAATTCGGATGGTTTTGTCTATCTTTTTGTAAATTTATTAAGACTATTATAACTATTTAAAGTTTAATTTTAAATTAAAATATTAGGTTTAGTTCCCCTCTTATTCTTCAGTGTGAATTACATGGTATGAATTTTGGTAAATAACTTAAAGCTACGAAGTTAGAGTAAAAACTTTAAGGGCAAGGCCTCAAATTTATACTCATTAATTCGGTAGTATCAAGCCACAGTCATCCATCATTTTTTTTTCCTTTTTTGTGACATTTTATACGACTTTATGAGTTCAATTTTGCTGTTTTTATTATGTAAGCCATATAGACCCGGTTTTTTTATTATTCAACACAAACTGTACGGGAGCACATCAGAAAGGATAAAACGCTACTAAATGAGTGAGCACGTTTAGTATAATAAATTCAAATAAAGTTAATTAAGCCGCGGGACAACATTATCTTGTTTAAAATTTTCCTCTAAAAAAACCGCTTTCCCACATTGACGAGGAGGGGCCACGACTACGTGGCTACGACTTGATGACACACAAAATATGGAGTGCTTTTTCCTTTTACTTTAACTATTATTTTCTTGTCACTTACATAGTTTAAAACTATAACATTTTTAAGAGCTTTTCAGTGTGAGGAATAACTTATTAACGCATTTGGATTTGTCTATAACATTTTATTTAACAATAGTCCAATATATTTCTAAATGACATTACCTACTCAATACTACCAACAAATACGTAGTGAGTTGATTACGAGTTTGAATTTATATATTTTCTTATTTTTTCTGTACACAACGAATTACGGGGAGGACTCAGCGGTTATTGATAACTTTTTGCACCTGCTTCTAATGTTCTTGAGAAAATATGGCTGTAAAGATGAAACGAGGAAGAGAGATTAAAGAGGGGTTCTAATAATGTAGATAACATTTTTATGGTTTTAGATAATTTTTCCCCGGAAGTTGAAAGTAAGATTATTAGCAATCCTACCGTTCATATACAAATACACATACATATATTTACATTACAGTTTCATAAATTATTCAAAAGCGAACTAAGCGAAAATATATTTAACTAAACAAACAAAAGTTTACGATTTCATAGTACGCATATTTTTGAATAGTATTTACGACGAAGAATATAAACAAAGATAACGTAAGCAAAAGAATAATCATTTACATAATTTTGTAACAATATCCAAGGTAACAAAGGATATTGATGAACAAACCGCAGGAAAATCTCAGTTACCATATAAATAAATCTGACCTTACAAAAATAATATATCCGGGTGAGTAACTTAACACAGAACAAAACTTGAATGTTCATAATAATAAATATATATATATTAAAAGGAAACTAATCTCAATGAAAAGGAATATTTTGAAAAGATTAAGTAAATTTACACTTAAATTAGGGAATTTCAAATTGTTTTCAATAATTGTCACTTGAAAACAGTGTTAAATGAATCAGATATTTAATTGAAACGTTAGTATAATATGAATTATCTCGTTTTTATAATGTGCACTGTTATAGTTAAGATTCACCGCTGACTTTCATGCTAGAATTTAAATTAAATGTATATTTTAACAATAGTTTGAAACAATGGAACGTGTAACCTTATATACAGAAAATAAAATCCTTTTTAATTAACAGTGTCCCAGTTTTTAGCGTTGGAAGTTTAGCATTAACGAATAAAACGTACTCTCGTGGGAGAGGTAAACATTTTAATGGAACGAAAGATTTTGTACGGATAACTTTAAAATGAAGATATTTGAAATGGGACCAATATAATTCCTATTAAATGTTTCTTTAAAGCAATTTAAATACAATTCAGTCAATACAAGATTGGTTATATTTATTTTAATATATAATACTAATTGACCCAAAAATATACAATGATATTATTTATTTTGAGAAAACGTAGAAATGGAAAAACGCTTGTTATATGAAATCACGAACTTACTTTAAGGATGCTTCTGTTTTATCTCGTAATGTATGCAACTCAGGTAGCTTCTACTGTTTTTATTGTTTGTACTTCACTCTCATAAGCCAACTTCTCATAGTTTAAGCACTTTATATTACGGTAGTGTTTGTAAATTTCTGTATATTAATAACTCTGCATCCAACATATTTTTTTCACTTAATTCTTTCATATAAGAAATACCCTGTTTTGTTTACAACCTATGAGTGATAATGATTTGAAGCATGGTATTTCTAGCGCATCAGTTATTTTCATTATGAGATACGTTTCATGTAATCAAACGTAATCTAGTTAAAACTTTTCCAATAAGCCGCCCCTCAGATTCCAACACGAAAGCAATCGTAAAACGAAACCCAAATATCATAAGTAAACTGAGTGTAGATGAAAGATTTTATACCTGCTTTATAGCGAAACGTGAGATAATTAATAAATATACCTACAGAAGATTAAAATTTATATTAGGACATTGACATAAAAAGCGAAGAATATAAAGAAGACGATAGTAATTTCTCGCTTCATAAGGGTTGAATATGTGTTTATATTGTAAATTTTATTTTTAAATAAATTAAAATTCAAATATCACGAATCCCTTGCGTCTACGCACCATTAAACTAATGGGATAAATCTAGCTATGATTTTTACCCTAAGCAGGAACAAGTAATCTTTCAATCTTCTAATGACAAAAAGCAATTAGTATGAAGAAGTTCCTCGATATTGAGATTGTCAGTCGCTAATGATACTATATAATAAATCAGAATCTCACTTATATGAAGTTAATTAATCCTATAATTACAGTGGATTAAAATATTTATCTTATACGCATTTTTGCCACTATCATATTCTGTTATTTTATCTCATAATTGTAATTAAAGAACTTTGAAAATTAAGCAAAACAGAAGTGGAAGGGTCTAATGTCTGACAAGTTTAATTAAGTTTAAATTTTGTTAAACATAAGATAGGTATCATCATTCAAATTACTTCTGCCCTGCGAACAAAGGTAATGGAATGAAAATGCTCAAAAATGTAATCCATTTTCCCCATAGAAGATAGATCATGAGATAAATGCCGCGATATTTCTCCAGAGAATTATAATATGAAATATATATGATGGTATTTTTTAACATTTTCATTTTTATTTCTTAAGAGGTTAGTAATAATTTTTAATACAGCAAAAGGGGACCAGTTTTAATTATGTGACGAATACGATCTTTCGATATTTCTAGCAAAAAGCATACCAGATTGTTCCGTCACGCTAGAACAATTTGTGTAAGTCGCTACGAGGGAGAAAATGATATTAACAGTATTGTTACTCCACACTATACAAGTTGTCTTAAGCGATGCGAGTCTCATAAAAATTCCTCCACTTCTTTAATACATTCTTGAAAATTCTTCATGCAGCGGATTATTATGATACATTCATCGAAAAAAAAGGTTGAGGCCCTATAATATCCATATTAAAAAGATAATGTCAATGAACGTATGAAACAAAGCGATGTAAATTAATTTAAGCTATGTAAAAAGCTTTAATAAAGCAATTGAAACTTCCGCCGTTCATGCTGCAGTTGACGTGTAGTGCCCGCACGCGCTTTAAGTACATTTCTATTAACGGAATGATTGTCATTTGAAACGATATCAAACTGTTTTTTTTTTGTATTTGAACTAAATATTTATATACGAGAATAAAACACAAAACGAGAACAAAGTAGTCGCAATTGTTATACAACTTCTTCTCCGGAATTTAATCCATCATTTTGAAACACTTCTTCACTCGAAAAATTCTTCCGTACAGGTAAGTAATAATAAAAAATACCGTGGCCAATATTTCGACACTAACTAACGATTTATATATTTTTTTTATATAGATATATATTTGAAAGAGTACTGTTTAAAGAAAATTTTATATTCTTGACTAATCATGACAAATTGTTTACTCAAATACATTCCCCGAAAAATACACAATAAATATAAAGTTACTTTATCATAAAATCACACATATACTTACAAATAAAAAAAGAACCATCACCACATTTCGTTTAGTCTTACAACCCCTAAGCAAAAACTTTTAACGAGACGTAACTCCAATTAAGACCCCGGTACATTAAAAACTTTAGTGGCTTTTTAATTAATTCAATATTTTATGTCCTGTATAGTGGATAGTATTAAATTCAATACACATCGCAGGAGTAAAATATATGAAATAAAAAGAAAATTCAATGGCGAATCATATTAGACTTAATGGTTCCGTTACAAATATTAGCATAAATTTGAAGGCCGCAAGCAAAATGGAGCATTATTACCATCTGCGAGTTCTAGCCATAATACTTTCGGGAGAATAATTAGAGAAATGTGGCCCAGAATACTATTATTTGGCATCTAGCCAATATCCAGGCAATCGTCTTCCTATATTACTTTAATTCATAGTAACCTAATTAAGAACTGTTATTTTGTAAGAAAAAAAATCTGTAAAAAATATGGAGCTTTAATAAAGTGTTATAGACGAATCCGTGTAACGACTTAATATTTTTTTTGTAAAGCTGGACGAATTGTGTGTCTATTAGGAGCATATCTGGTATTAGTGAGATTAGTTTGGGACCGACAGGTAACGTGACTAATACAGCGGTCACCTGACTTGAATGATCACCCGATTAATGCTAGTCTGGTGAATGTTGATGGAGATATATTTATTCATCCATACTTGAATACCCGATCTGCTATGATTGTCAGTGAAGTCGCTGGTGTATCGAATTTGATGGATTATTGTTATGTAAAATGAAATACGATAGAATGTTATGGGTACTTCAAGTTACCTTTAACACATTTCCTTTTTTGGTAGCAGTTTTCACGACTTTCTAAATTGAAATTACAGCCGAACAATTTCTTTATTTTTAATAAATTCCCTTAATTTATCTTCATTTTGAAGACATACAATACGGAATGCCCATCATTTGTTTTTGACAGGCGTTATCATTATTACATAGACTTATGTGTGATTTTTCCTCATTTTAAATACTCGTTAGTCTATTTTAAACCATATCTGTATAGAATAAAGTTCTTTCACCTGAAATAAAAATATTACCAGCTTCATATAAAATTCGAATTTGGTTCAATTTCCGCTCGATGCCTTACAAATCGTGTCTAGTGGTTTTGGCAATTTGTACGGAAAACATGTTGATATTTTACTTAACAGCAAAATCAACTGACGCATTGCAATAACATTCTTAAGTGCTGTATGTCAAAAAATAAAATAATTTTATACAGGTTTCATTATTTTTAAAGTCATTTTGTTTTACCTTGAATTTACGTGATATAAGTTCTCTCCAGTACAATAAATCAATTATAAATATTTTAAAAATGTATTCGGAATTATAAATGTTTTAGAAATGGGATATTCGTAAAAAACGTTTATAATCAACCTATTCTGTCGACATAAAAATTGCCGTTAGATACTATAAATAGACTGGAACGCTTAAATGTTTTGTTGTTTTCATGGATGAATGAGGAAATAAGAGGAATTATTTTTTACAACTGATCTCCATTTAATGGAGATATCCAGAGGCTGAAAGGCCTTCCTCAATCAGAAATTTATTTAATCAAAATTGATTACTCATATTTAATACGAAAATAATATGTGAGATATATTACAAAGATTATTCACATAGAAGTAAGAAAGTTATACGAGCAATAATATTATTATGTAACTAAATAGCAAGCGTATCTACAGAATTTTGAAAGGTTAGTCATAAAGATCTTTTACCGGGATGTAACTTAACGGGATTTTCGCGTAAAAAAGCAAATAGCTAGTCTGCTTGAGCAAACTGTTCTCAGAGTGTGCGAAAGTAAACGGAGGCTTCTCCAAACAGCTCTCGTATTCCAATGAGTCAAATTAAAATGTACTTCTAAATACAGATTATGTGAACGTAATAAAAATGCTCTTTTAAAAATGTTGTATATAAATTTGTTGTTTTTTATTTATGAATTTATTGATTTCTAAATTTATGAATTTATTGTTTTTCAATTGCGTTGGACGTTAGATTATCCTGAATGCGTTTATTTTATTTTTTAACCATTGTATTTTTGGTCCATAATTTATTGTTAATTTCAAACTATAACTTAAAACAAAATATAACACTTTTTTGGTCTATTTTATCAACCATCTATTTATTATTAAACTTTTTACGTTTTCATTAGTTTTTATTAATTGAAAGTAGAAAGACAATTTTGTAATTTCTCCATAAAATTATTTTTTAAACAATGAGTTTCTTCCTTATTAGTTAAGAGGAATATAAAGGGTATTGTATTTTAATTTTTAAGCAACAATGGCAAAATTAAATAGCAAATATGGCTCCACATTTTGTAAGTAATTTGACAATTAGTTTTATTTTCATGAAATTTGAAATTAAACTAATATCATTATTATTAAGATAAGTTTAATGTTATAACGGATAATAAAATTTTATATTGGTACACGTTTCTTATACAATGTAAAATAAAACTAATAGAGAAATATAAAATCATTTTGAAGTGATTTTATTGTTATAGGATTATTCTTTTCATTACATCGTGGATAACAGGAATAAATAATCATTTTTTGCTCACAACATTTTTTTTACAAGCACGTATAATAAACGGGGGATAACTATAAAAAAAAACTATGCAAGTACTTCATTAAATTGCCCCTAGAGTTACCCTAGAGTTTTCTATAACGGGTGGGTATACAAAAGAAATTCGGAATCCAAAATTACAAAAGCTCTCGGAAGCCACTCAATACCACGTTCTAATAAAAACCGGATACCGGATACGACGGATGAGATCGACACTAAACGCAGCCCTTCACAAAATATACCATAAAGGTCCGCTAACTTATCAACTAACATTATATTGAATACTGAGATTTATGTGAATTATTGACATATTAATTAATTGGAATTCTATACCCGGTTTTATTCTTACTAAAATATTATATCATACTATTAGTCAGTGGTAAAAAAATTAAGTATAATTTTACCAAAGTACTCGAAAATGATCAATAATGATGGCAATTACCTGGCACAATCATAATAATTTGTATTAATATCTGTTTTTATTTATCATATTCAATATATTAATCGAATATGATTAATATTTTACTTTTAGATGTCAAAGTAATTGAGTCTATGCTAATCTCCACAATAGCTGTACCATGTCTACAAATAAGCAACCCCCAATCATAATAGAAAACAAATTGACATTTCTATAGAACCCGCCTAAGGCCCACTCATTTGCAATTCAAAGAACCACTTCAATATCATGCCAACGTATGGAAATAAGTGCGTTTTGAAGAGGATCTGATTTTCAAATAGATACGTCTTGGAGTCATGTATTTCAATAACGTAGGAATAAACTATTTATAACTGCATAATACACTTCCAGATGCTTAGAAGTATCTTAAATTTAAATTCTTACGTGACATGATTGAGAGAACAGTATTGTTGTGGTTATGAATTTCATACTACATTCCTATTTACGGCCCCATAACTTGGATACGACATCAAAATAATGATTTTCTTAAATTTATTTCAATGCTAAATATAATAAATGAATCAAATATTTATCTTCAAAATAACATGAGTTTTAAATCTAATTAGTTTTAAAACACACTTCGCGAAACGGAAATAGTATAAAAAAAGAAAATTATTTCCATCATCGCTCTTAAGAAATAAAAGGTACAAATGACCTATCCAATGACTACCGACAATGGTCCGTTAGCACGAATCACTTGACTCAGACACGGAGATAAAACCTGCTCGCTGAATACATTTCAGGATATATATCTGTTCTTTGAATACGGACGTGGAATATTTTTGGATTTCTAATGCCATTGTCTGATATAGAGTTTCAAGAAGAAAAATCACAATCGCATGTCGCAGCAATCCATGTCAGTTTAGTCCAGTGCCCATAATAATAGGTTAAGCTCCATCGCGACCAAAATTTAGGAATAAAATCATTAGTTTTATTGTATAAATGGTCTTTAGATTATATTTCCGCTTAACATTGTTAAATTCAGTAGGGTAGGGCTAAAAATCCGAAAACTTCATAAATAAAATGAAGTTTAAGGAAGTCTAGAGCGCGTCTGTTATATGAAATCTTTTGAAATTATAAATGCTAGATATTCTTTCAATCATACATGATTTCCTAGTTGGTTTCAATGTTTTGCACTGCATAAAACCATTAAACATTTCAAACGTTTATAATGCTCAATTTACCCGTAGGCATATATTCTTCAACTCGCAAAGTGCATTAGAATGAACACTGCGTGCCCTAATAAATGTATAATGCCCCGTGGCGTAAGAGCCCCCCAGAGTTTGTTAAGGCTTAAATTGTCGCTCCATATATGTTTACCTGAACTCAGCATTATATAAGCTGAAACCCAAAGGGGTGCGTTAATACCATTTTGAAAGAGTAATACATTCGTTTTACCTAATTATAAGCAATAATATTTTTACTAATACCATATGATAAAAAATATATCTTATCTGCTCCCTGTAGAAATGGAGGACTATCCAAACCTAAAGAAAAATGTAAGTAAGTTTTATAAGTATCATGAATTAATAACGCTAAAACTTTGACTATAATCTTGCATTATAATAAAATCTAAGAACGAAATATGAATCTCACGACATTATTTTTAAAAGGACAAAAACTAAAATAAACTGTCATCTCATATAAATCTTAAAGCGGAATACATTTGAACTGTCAACAACTCGTATTATACTCATATGGTCTTCGTTAATAAAAGCCATCTTTCTTTCAATAGTAAATGTGAAAGTGTAACACTGCATTGTGACGTCAATCCTTTGTAAGTTTCCTGTGACAAATGACCCCTTTTAAGAGTTGGATCTTGTACTTAATAAATTAAAACTGACATACAAACTGTAATAATTTTACAGTTTTAATCAAGAGATGTTTTTTTTTATTTTGACATAACCGCATCAAGATAGTAATGAATAAGTTTTTTTTTATTTTCACTAAATGATTGAATACAAAGCTATATAAGATTAAAACATTTATGTCACGTTACGTAAGTCAGCACATGTACAATGGGGTCGCCATGTGTTGAGAAAAATCTATTGCCGAAATCGTTCCCAGTTCATTTTACAATCCAAACAATAATGGCCATAAACCGACTCGTTTTACTGTCTTAACAAAGGCAAATATAAAAAGCAAACGTTACATTCAGATTTAAGATCTGGTGGAATCATGATTCTGTATTTACATAGATTTGATGTAAAAGAGCATTAGTTATTTGGACTTCAAACAATTAATAATATTATTGACACTTAGATATATTTTCAAATCCAAAATAAATTATAACGTGATGAGATTCATTTTTTTAACACGATCCATTTATTCTTACACGTGCGGGGCTTGAGTGCTTCACAATCTTTGAGAACAAAGCTGTAACACAAACTAAATTTTGAAAATAGAACTTCTTTATTGTTTTAAAGAGAAAAAAACGTCCATTATTAATTTTAAGAACAACAATAGGTCCTTTGACATTCGCAGTACGTTTATGACTGTTAACGCAGTTGGGGGATTATGGGGGTAATTTGATTTTTTTGACCATCACAAACTAGTCCTTTATATAGTTTGGTAATTCCGAATAATTGATTGACGTTTGTAATAAAAAGTTCAATGAAGCGTAACTCTTTAGACTATTATTTCCAATTCTTTGTTCTACAAACTAATATTTTAAACTACAAAATTTCGTCCCCGCCGCATACTCATTATAGAATTAAATAAGCAAGCTTGATAAAGTTGTAATTAAAATATTTTATTGCTTAATATCGTCGGACAAATGTAAGTCATTAAAAGAGCCGACGGCTTCCTGTTTACTCTTAAATAAAATGTTCATGGCTCATATCGTGGTGCTAAGTATTATGAGTTTGAGATGGCGTAAATTAACATACTTGTTAAGAATTTAATACAATGATTATGCGAAATTTATTTACAATTGAATTATTATAAGTGTGTCTCATAAGAAATTGTGAACTTTTATATGAGGCACCATATCGAATATTTTCGTTCAAGACAATAAAAAAACAAGAATTTTTAGCATTGCTCTTATAGCATGAACAAAACTGAAATTTAAAAAAATAATGAAAATTATCACAATGACCATTATTTGGATAGCTCACACGTAGATTTTCCATCTTCGAATCTCTAACGTACCTGAAAAAGAAACAAAAAATTAATTTAAAATGTTATTTTTTAAATGTTTTATGACGATAAAATCAAAAATTCACTCAAATCCAAAACCAGTTTTGAATAGGAAGAGATTGTCAGTTCCAATTACCCTCCAGTAGTTATCCTGAGATAACGATTTGCAGAGTTTTATTGAGATTAACTACTATTGATAAGAACGCCCCTACACTGCCCTTTCCAATTACTTACACAGATAGAGGATGCTGCCTTATCTAAATTTCATCTAAATAAGTCCAACCCATACAAGATAAAGTCAGCGACGCTCAGTAACAATGAATTCCCACTTTATATCGATATAAGTCAATGAGAATAAAGCATTGTAGATTGCATCTATTGCAATTGCATCTTGAATGACAAAGCGAAGTTTCATTTCTTTGTAATAACATCGAAAGTATCTGATATCGCATCTAGTCGATCGAGTAGAAAAAATATTTATAAAGTTCTGGCGCAATATCACGATCTACTGGCAACTTATGTTAAAACTAGTCGATTCACGTAGCTTTGCTTGTTCTGCTCCCAATTTATCGATTGCATAATGACTCATTTTAGCTATAGCATATAATATTGTCTGTTTTATTTCGATATGTCATCAAGCTGTGAAATGTATTAGGGATTCGCCTAGAATTAATTGCCAAAAAATAAAACTAACAAATCATAACCCCGCATGTGTATGCAACGTATGTACGTACGTATGGAGGTGAGTCATACATTCTCGTATATCTGATATTATTAGTAATAATGACACTTTAATTAAATTCTTTACGGTTTCATGTTACCCTAATTCAAAGATCAAGAAGTATCTATCGGGGTAGAAACAAAACATCGGTGTTC
>DVQP01000073.1:0-38370 GCA_018231745.1 Danaus eresimus
GCATCTCTGTGCCATACAATTTTATGATCCCTCAGCATAGCTTTGCTTATCGTCTTACAACTAGAAAACGCTTTTTTATTTGTTTAATCCATAGCCTGATGAAGACGCCACTGCCAATGGTTATTTTTGTTTTACGGCCGCTTTTAATCCGGTCGCGACCCATCTCAATCGATGAGATCAGGTGTATCGACTTTTTTATTACAGGATTAGCTGTTTACGAGCACTTTGTCTACTTTGTTTTGAGTTAACAAACATCGTTTAGTGACTCTTAGATGTTTAATGTTGCGCAAGATTTTAAGTTTACAGTCTAAATTTGTGCGCAATCCAAACACAATGCCAGTTATCTCACGTCCTTGTTAGCCGATATATAATCAGGTGTGTAGACGTTTTTATTGCACACTAAGAATGTTTACAGAAGCAATCGCTTTATTTCTGTCCAGAATCTTTTAAGATCCGAGATTAGCGAGTGTTTCAAGCAAGCTTTTCCCAAATCGCGGGCGTTTTAAATTAAGAACGTGATGGATGGTCCGCGGCGCTGTCACGTGCCAGTGTGGAGAGCAGCTCCGCCATCATGCTACATAATAAGTTAAATGTGGAACTCGGAAATGGCCGCTCCATTTGTTAATGCCAGTATTCAATTAAATTCGGTTCCCCAACCCTTTGCACATGCGGGTTTCTCAATATTAATACAACGATCCCTAAATGTTCAGACGTTTTTGATTAATAAATGATACTTTAGCCGGGAGTATTTTAAATTAGGAGTAATGTGGAGTACGATGATTCGTTACTGAAGGAATTGAAGAGTAAAAGAGTTCGTCACCCACTAATATCATGCTGATGTGGTAATAAAGACATAAGTGATATATGTATGATATGTCAAAATAGGTGTTAAATCACTCACAATAAGGGAGAAGATCGTTTGTTATATCAAATTAATGTGTAAGACGCGTTGGGCTCGTGAATAAATTGAATCAGAGTTATTGCTCATAACACGACCGTGTCTTATGACAAACACCGCATTTATATTATCTCTGTCTTTATTGTCCCGGTTTATGTTGGACGTTGGAATTGATTGAAATAAATCATGTTTATTTGACATATTTTTTGCAATTCTATTACGAAAAGCGTAATATTACGATAGATTATTTAGTTATACCGTAATAAAACAATGACGATAAATATAATTATTGTCATAACGTTCAGGAAATGAAAACTATCGCTGGTAAATCCTAACACGAGTGGGTTATGAGGGTCGCTGGATGTGACGTCTCAGCAGTGGAAGGACATAAAATTCATACTTTATATTCAACGGGCTGGCGGGTACATCAAAGGAGTTTACGGCGGGCCCTGAGACTGTTTACATCTGTTGTAAGACGCCGCACCATTGAAATGTTAACCGCTTGTACACCGAGTGTCGCATTTAATTTTCCGTTTTAAAGAGTTAATTATTTAATGTGAAACGATATAATAACTTTTCTTTAGTCATTACAGTTATAATTTGATAAAATTACCATCATATATAATTATAATAATTCGGTATTCGCAACTATTTTGACATTATCGAAAGAAACTTCAGGATATGTTTTGTATGTCATTTGAATAGACGTCAATTTAAATCATAGACTCTGTTAATAATTTAAATGCCACCGTAATAATTAAATTCTAAACAAATCGCGTAATAATTAATTCTCTAACACCAACGTCCGCGCCATCGGTATCGTAATTATCTCGTCTCTTTGATGTTTATTGTGGAGGATGTTATTTTTTCCGCATACTGTCTTTTTATTATTGACCAAAGTTTGGGCGTATCGGTTTGTTTATACAGACGGCCTCGGTGAACGTTACTACCGAAATAGATTTGTGGTGTCAAAAGTCGGTTGTTAACGTATACATTTGTTAATTGATTTATTCCGTGGTAAATATTATAAAGATCAGTGTTCTTTTGTTTTGACATTCGAGGTTATTTATTTTTGAAATCAAATAGTATTTTCTCTTGTATCAGCTGTCAGTAAGTTTCTTCTTGTAGTTTATATTGTTTGAGCGTCATACAATAAAATAACTAATTATATTTATATAACTGTATCGTATGATATATTATTTAAAATGTATATTATAAATTGTAATTATTCGTAATTTTTTTTATAATTGAGAATGAATGTAATTTTAAAACTAATTTATATTTTATACCGATGAACGGACCTATACATGTAGTTAAAAATATCGATTGATTTAGGCTCTCAAACTTTTGGTTTAATAAAGAGATATAAATGAATCATTTTACGTATATAGTTAATCGTACAGCAAATAGTTCAACAAATCTCAAGATTTGGTAGTACTTAAATAAGAATTATGCTCCATTAAAACACCCTTTCAGTTTAATTTTAAAAGCTGCACCAATAACCGTTTGTAACTCCACATCAAAACATTGGAGACGTAGACAATCAGAGCTATTTCGAGAACTTCCCCGTTTGTTTGAGATTAAACGGAGCACCTAATTAATGTCCATGTGATTGAATGCTTGCGTTCTCACAATAATACAGATGTCAGGATTATATTTGTCTAGTCCGTAGGGAAATATTTCTGTGATGACCCAGAATATTTTACTATATAGAAACCTATTAATAAAAATATGAAAGCGCTGTCGTTTTAGAAGAATTTAGTAGTCTCGAGGCAGTAAGTTATAAGATTTGTAAATCTACTCACTTTCTGCTAGTGAAATGTAAATATAAGCAATGATCTATTTCAATTATGATTTATTTTAAATTATCATTCTCATATTGTAGTTATTTACTGGCGCGAGGTGAATAACTATATTTATTGTTTGTCTGGTTAGCGTTTTATAATAGAATAAGTGTGAAGATTTGATATAAAACTATTTCGAATGTGGTCAAATGTTTGGGCCGCAAATCGTACTGCGGACTGGCCGACAGCCAACGCACGCGCATATGATATTTCTTCGTTTTATACTTTTTACTAAGCGATAAAAGTTTTTTTATGTTACCCTGGCGTTTAGATTTTTTTTAAACTAATATCTCATTGAAACTAGCAGATATTTCGTCTGAAATGTTGTAATTTTAAATTTAAAAATAAGCGATATAGGTACATGTAATGGTTTAAAAAATATCATATATGTATTTGTTTTTAAATAAAATTTTTGACCATTTTGCAAATAGCAATAATACACCGTTGATTTTATTTGTGAAAATGTATGGCAGATTTTTACTTTCGTTATGTAGATTTACCGTAAATCATACAATTATTATAATAAAAGAAAGGGAACAGTTATGGAAATTTATAAAAATATTAAGGTACGGACGTTGATGTTACGTAGTCGTCAAAAAGTGCATAGAAATAAAAGTCAACTTACTCTGTTTGGTTCTGGGTTCTCTCGGCCCGTCAACGGTGACTTTGATGGCCTTTGAGTAAGTTGCCACTTGTGAGGGAAAAGTACTGATGGTTATTGTAAGACTGAAGGACTTGCCTCGTCCACTTCGTCCCACAAACCTCAAATCATTGAACTTTGCCACTTGGTTTTTCATAACCGCCGTGCAGTTTCTCATCTCAGCCATAACGTTTTCATCATTCCCAGCCTTTATCGTAACGATGGTGCCATCCTGGACGTCATCTAACGCAACCACCTTGAAAGCCACAGGCAGAGACTTGTTCGACCTCCAGTGACCCGGCAAAGCTGAACATAATACAGCTGGTGAACCAGTCTGCACCAAGTCACCGTGGGTCTGGCGGTAGTACTCGTGGATGTGGGAGTAAACATCCGCCATAGTTGGTGTCGGTGGGCTTGCGTGCGGAAGGTGCATCGACTCCAGTTCACCCTCAAATACCTCTCCACACGCCACTAAAGTTCAGTATCACGCCACTAAAACACTCCGGAGAAAAGTTTTTACGTACACGCGATCGTATTTCAAACTTCAAACTCGCGCCAAAGTGTGTAACACTCGGTAAAGTTGTGTAAAGAATGGGTGCGAGACGCGAGCCGTCTGCCGTGTACACCACTTGTTGGGCGCAAGACGCCGGGTGGGGACTCGGAGACTCGGAAAAATATACGGGCGAGCCGAGACCGCAGGCCGAAGACGCACGACGCGCAACGAAGCCGCGAAGGGACGCGTACTCGCTGGGAGTCAGTTTCGACTGATGACTGCGATACGACGCGACTTTTTCCGATGGTCAATATTTTGCGTTCGCGCGGTCGCCGCCCCCACCCGGGTGGAGGGCCCTACGTCTCGTAAAAAGCGGGAAGGAGACGAAGGGTGCGGGTAACGCGGAGAGGCTGCGGGAACGAACGGGACGGCGGCGGTCGGACGCGGCGTTTTTATAAAAATACCGGCGGGAACGAGACGCCGCCGCGGCACCACACCGGTTGGAGAGGGATGTGAGCATTTTTTTGAATCACAGCGGTGACGTATCACGAGGTGGTGGTAATTAGGCCACGGGGCGGCGGGAAACCGCGACCGGTGCGAAAACCTATCAACGGGCTCATGAAAAATTATGATTTCCATGTTTGAATCGAATGCTTGATTCATGGCAGCACTTTATCTGGCCGATGTCTTTCAGAAGTCCCGATTGGGGAGTCATTGACATTGTAATCTTTAAAAAAAATTCTTCATAAAGTTTTTTATAAAGCTTTATCAGCTAAATCTTTGAGATCTTGTGTGATCGATTATCCAAGTTTATAAAGTTTAATTACTGTATACAGTATATATATTTCAGTTTATTTTGGTCTTTTAAGTTTAGTGAGTAACCGCATGCGGTTAGCGTTGTGAGTGAGACGGCGCTATGGGCGTTACTGAGGCGGGGCGAACAAACTTGGACATAACTTCTGGTAGAGTTTCCCGCGCTATCATTAACGCGTTACATACATCGATCATATCATTACTTCACGATATCCTTTTTTTTGTTATTTGCAAGAAATTTTACAGACAATGTTGAGTTTGCAATAACAAAACTGAACAAAACCATATATATCATATATCAAGAACCTTGTAATAACAAGAAAATTTGTTTGTAGATAATAATATTACTAATTTTTTATTTTCTTGTAAAGATTTAATTTAAGAATATTTGTGTCGTTATATAAAATACAATCCCTGTACACTTATCATATCGTATAAAGACTTTGTATACATATTTGTTGATAATAATTGTTCATATTTAGATAACCGTATTAAATTTTTACAAATATTTTTAATATACGAGTATTCGTTTTTAAGAATTGTACTATGTATTGAATTGAATTCCGAATTGTTAATGTTATTACTTTTAATATTATTGTACCAATAAACATAGCAAAATTATTGTTAAACGAAAGGAGGGTCAATATTCTTGATAAGGCGGTTTCTGCTTAAACAATGAGGTAGCTCTTTCACCTAAACAAGACCATAAGGTTTATGACCCTTTGTTTCAGCCGGTTTCTTTGAACATTTTACATCGGCGGCCATATTGTTTTTTATGACAACCACAGATAAGATACAGCGTAGACATTTGTTTTAACAAAAGTAGAAATTTTGCAAATGCCAATAGTTTTATTGCTTGCAATTCGCTAGTGGGTTAGTCGGTTTGTTGTAAAAATCGACTGGGTTATAAATTTTGTTTGAAATTGTAACTGTTTCTTGGTTTGAAAATGTTTTGAAGTATGTATAATATAGTCCCAGCATTATTATTTGGTAAACCTGCATGTATACGAAATAACTATAGGTATTAAAAAAATAATGTAAAATATAACTATAAGCTTATAATTAAATTTATCTTCATATTCACTTTAGATTATCAGACTTATGAATATATGTACATGCATTTTCCTATTTTCTTCAAACATCGTCAGATACTTACAGAAAGCTATAAATATAAATACTCCATTAAACTATTTGTTTTGACAAGACAGCGTATATTGAAAATGAATCAAGAAAATATTAAACTGCAATTTGTTTTATAACAACGAAAAGCTAACAAAGCCACAAAAGGATGGTAAAATTAGAAAGTCAAAACAACGAGGGTTGATGACTAGATCGTTCTCACAGACGGAACCTCATTCAATTACAGAAATAAAAATAATATTGTAGGCAAACAACACTTTGAGGATGAAGCCGACAGCTACCGATCGGTTTGTGCAACTCACAAACAATGCGTGTGCGCACAAAGACTTCACCTTCAGAGATTCTCTTTATTTTGTCCCAAACATCGGCATTGGGGTATTGTGAATCCTTTGTTAACTATTTACCGACTCTCGGGTTGTTATATTGAAGGGCTGCCGAAAAAAATGTGGCTTTAGATCCGACTCTTCCTTGAATAGAAACAGCGCGGCTGAGATGACGTCTTAATTCATGCTAGTTATTTAACATTACTCGATTGGATTATTACTTATTTGTATTCAACGGTATGGTGATTACATTTAAAGTGTGTGGTCTTGAGATCACGTTCGTTGTGTTTATATTATGCAGCAAATGTTGAATGAAATATGTCGGTATTTTATAATGTTTACCATAGTATAAATTACCAGTTAAGAAAATGTTAAATTCGTAAAACAACAGAACAAGGCTATTTAACTTATCAAATATTTTGTAACTTTCAAAGTTAACTTTATAAATCTTCCAAATGCGTTCTTCAAATAAAATAATGATTATGTCTAAGATTTGACCGAGTATTCATTAAAAAAAAGTATTTAAAATTTTATATTATAATTCAAAATTCATGTCATCTTTATCGTCCTCGTGTAATTTAATTTCTTAATGTAAATGAGCATTACTTCGTATTATGATTTTGGTATTCTTAAATAAGTTGCATTCTAATTTAAATTTAACAATACCTATATCTCAATGTTTAACACAACTCGGCAAAGGAAGTTACGAACAGCTAATTTAGGACGAAATTACATTTAAACGGACACTTTAACATGTACCTACATATTAAAACTTTTTTGAACTGTTGGCATTTTTTCCCCGTTAAACTTTTAAAAAACTGCCGTCATCAACACATAAGCGTACACTTCATCTCGTATCTTTACTACAGTGAAGTTCCTGTATCTTTTTAAAAATGCTTTTAGCTTTCTATAGGACGTGGTATTATAACGTTAGCGTCAATAATTCGTGATCAATAACTCACGATGTATCAATAGGCCCCCGCTGTTTCGGAGCGCACTTATTTCGCAATGTTTTTAAACTTTGGCACCGTACAAAAGGTGGAGTGTTCTGGAGTTAAAAGAGTAAAGACCAGACGTAACTCCATAATTGGCCACTTGAATTTGAAGGGAAACCTTTCCGGTTTTAATATAGAGCTAAGAATTTATAGACAGTTCACCTTTAAATTTGATTGACACAATTGATATTTATTTTGTAGAGATTCAACCAGAAGTCTAGTATTAATAATTTAAAACTCTTATGATTTTGCACATGTAATTGAGTTGTGAAACATTACAAATTCATGTAGGTTTGTAACATTTACGTAAATTTAAAAAAACAAAGACACTATGCGCTAATATTAATGAGGTCGCACAATATAACATATTTGCAATTTAACTAAACACATTGCAGAAAAAAATTATAAGCTAAATTATAATAATCATCATCAGCTTATCGGATCCCACCACGGAGCACAAGCCTCATCTTACATGGAAAAGGACTAGGACTCATTACGATTGCTCAATGCGGATTGGCAATTCCCAATTTATAATATGATATTATGGGTCCCGGCTTCCTCACTATGTTCTCCTTTACCGCTTATTAGTGATGTCTAAATTCTCTTAGAAAGTACAGGTGACTCGGAAGAAACACATTGGTACTTGCCTGGTTCTGAATCCGCACTCTCATTCACGAGAGGTTGGCCTTTAAATTCTAGACATTCGCAACGTCCTAAAATATACTATGTGGTTAATAAAAAAGCCAGTGAAATCGAAAATTGTTTGTCGAAAAAATACTTGACTGAAGTTTTCCTTCTAGTTTCATTTACTTTTTTTACTACACATGTGCCTTTTCATCCTTTGTTAATTAATTATATAAGTTATTTATTTAAATTAATTATTTATTCAAGAAATAACAATAGAAAATAAAGGATA
The DNA here is from genome assembly GCA_018231745.1 of Danaus eresimus. Lineage (NCBI taxonomy): Eukaryota > Metazoa > Arthropoda > Insecta > Lepidoptera > Nymphalidae > Danaus > Danaus eresimus. The sequence continues at coordinate 8,063 of DVQP01000073.1, forward strand.
TTTTATTTAGTTACATATATTCGTTCAAATCTTACATCTCATTTTATAGAAAACCATTTCTATGATTCTTATATACCTTGTCTTATATCTACTTACAGATGCTATGAAATGCTTTTATTTCATTAGGTGTATTATTATTACAAAGTTTAAAAATAAACTTAATTAAGTTAAAGTATCGGACTAAGGAATCCTATTTAATATAATTAGTTTAACCTAAAGCTTCTTTAGTTCAACATAAGATTTTGGAAGTTTTCATTTAAAAATCATCGGAATATTTTCATTGCCGATGAATTTTGTATAAAAAATATGAACCGTCGGTTTTACTTTGACTATGAAAACTCGCACTACAGAATACAGGTATTTTATATGCTTTTGTTTTTCAGAGCTCATTCTCGAATTTTTCACAGGGCTAAAGTCCACCGATGAAATTTTACTATTTCACTCAAAGTATAACTATTCATTACTATTACATTATTGAGAAAGGTATTATAATAACAGCAACTTTTAGTAGTTTCACTAATTGAATATCAAAATGGTAAAAATGTATCATATCTATTCTATATTTTTATAACTCTATGGTTACATCCTTGGGGCAGTAAGTATTGTATGAACATAGTGAATCCGGTAAGCGCCCGCGGTGCCGCGTACGATTTTTTCATTGAATAAGTAGTATTGGGTATTGTATGAGTATATAACTTTATAAGAAACCATCACAGAATTACGGAAATCCTAAACGAAATGCCGATATCGATTTGATAAAAGCAATAAAAAAATAAATTAAAAATATGTCGTATTTTGCAGCTATCGGAAAAATGTGACGCAGTAAATCAAAATAATCAGTCGTGGTGTATGTGTGAAATTCTGGAAGGGGAGGGAGGGGGCGAACGCTCATTACCAGCACCCGGGCACGTGACACCCCCTCCCACCACTCACCCCTCGTTACAATGCAATGAGTTATTGAGTGCGCCGAAAGCTCATGTGTCCAACGTCAGATGTTTTGGTGGGTTGTAATTACGTTTTGCTTATCTCTTGAAAATGTTGATGTTTTTCATTATCATTCTAAAACACACGACAGTGTGATGACCTGGACATATTTAAAATTTTATCGAAGATAATCACCCAAATACCATTTCAGTATTTGGGTGATACGTTATAGTATAGTTTCAATAATACGATTCATTATGTCATATTATAAACAAGCAAAAATCAGTAACATCATTTGCGAAAAGTCAAAACACTGCTGTCATATTAAATGTAGTTTATAAATATTATTTGACTATTAACATTTGATTGTTGAATTGCATCGAATACGTTTGTTCATGTTCTATAACAGTTTTTAAATAAATTCGCAGACACTAACTGTTAATTGCGCTTGATTGATGACGCAATACGAACCGTCAAATTACCCTCCAAATGTGAGTCGCTTCAAAGGCGACAATTCAACGGTTTTTCGCCATTCCATAGTATTTTTCTAATTGAATCATGTGTGATTTATTATTGGTCTGATGATGTATCATTCTTTCAACAGCAGCCGCGGCCCATGGCTTGTGGCTCGAATTATTGCTACAAATGTTCACGCGTTTTTTTACTGTGGGGTTGCTCCGCCCCAACTTCCCCTCGCATTTTTTATTAAACTGAGTAATCGATTTTTGGATACTTTATTGAAGGTTTCAAGTGGTAAATTACGTTAAATGAAAACGATTACAATGCGTTGTGTTTTTTTAGAAGGATATTTATCATTTTATCCCTATATTATTTTGTCAAAAAGCTACTTCAAATTTTTTACTTGCATATTTATTGTATATATGATATCCAGAATAATTTTGATGAAATTTATTGTTTTAGCAAAGATTTCGAATAAATTTTTACATATATATAATATTAAGTAGTAGGAGAAATTGTAATTGTATTGTAATGTTAGATTTATGATATATACCATACAGAAAAGTAATTCAATATGAAAAGTTGTCCCATTCACTATATATGGCTCTTCCTTATCTCGCGTCTCGATAGTTGCACTCTCATCAGCATCAAGAGATGTTTCCACTTCTTGCGTCTTTTGTCTTCGCTCTCGACTTTGGGATATTAATGAGGATTTTAATGTAGTCTCTTGTACTACATCTATATATAAGACAATGAATTGTAATATCAAGAACTATGAAGTCGTCTAGTGAAAGTAACTTGTTTAAAATATTAGTTTGATATGATAAAACTTATTTTATATACCTATTAATATTATTTGATATTCGTCAATATATCCGGACTATTTAATGAGTATGGTTTCAAGCTGCGTGTAGGGAAGTCACAATGCTTTCCGCGTCGCTGGTCCACTACAAAAAATCACGCATACGGCACCAAATGTCACCCGGTACATGTAAATATGGTTGGGGATCGAACAATTACATACTTTTTTTTTCAAAATTTTACTCATCTTGTCATACATAATGAATTTAAATTTATTTATACATTTAAAATACTAAATTGACTCTACATATGTGAAAATAGATTTCAACCCACCGTTTAAATTTGAACTTGTAACGAATCTGTGTGAAAACTCTCTAAAAGCAATCGAATATTTTCTAACAAATCTATATTACTTGATTGCTTACAACAAGTCTTGCAGTACATTTATTTGTTACCCAGATGGGTAATACTTTAATACTCATATTGATTTAGTCTGTGTATATAAATTCAAATAAAGTAAACAACATACCGTATCGAATGGTTTTATTATTTTTGTTATTTTATCAACTTGATTAAGCTTTCAGCCTGAATACTAACTAAGATTTTAAAATTTAGGTAATATTAAATATATATAAATGCGAAGCTGGAAAGCCCCGACAACCCTGCGATATGGGCAAGCGCCACGACGCCCCTCCGCCTCTTTGTGTTCCGTGCGACTGTAAACACTTTGTTTAGCGCTACCCTTAATTATCTTGATTACTCTTTGCATTTATACCGACACTAAGATTTTGTCTTGGTTTTTAGAACGAAGCCTTTGAGACTTCGATATGATTATTTTTATTTAGGTTATAATTTAAATAATTTTATGTATGCATTTGATAACGAATAATATGGTTTATCTAGCCCTCAAATATTTGTATTTATAAACAAATTCAATCGCTTTGTTTCTGATGTCAGAATTGAAACTTAATTATGTCTCACCACAGTGTCCAAAAGCATTTATTTTTTGTTGATTTTAATGTCAAAAACTATTATATTATATATAGAAAATTACTTCAAGCCAATCTTTAGTCGATACAACCAATTCGAGCTCACATATTTCCCACATTTCGAAGACTCCACAAACGTAACGTAAAACCATTTAATGCGTATTTTATTGGATACAGAAAAATTATCGATGCAGCGGCAATTATATTAAGCCGCGGGTAATGTTACGTGACCAGTCGGTCTCGCTCCGATGCTCGCTGGCCAATTAATAGCTTGCACATAAGAATCTACCTATATAAGTGACGGTAACTGCTTCCACTGGGGTCTGTTATATTGAAACAGCTTAATTATCTATATGATTGATAAGTTATTATACGTGCTTACATTATTTTATGTATACTTTTAACTTTTTTCATGGTATTTCGAATCAATTTACAGAATTCTTATAAAACCTAATCATATATTTGCATTTTTTTATAAAAGTATTCATACTAAATTGAAAAGTGGTTTTCATTGGAACAAAATCTCATAATAAAGTTCCATTCTTTTTATTTACAGTAAAAATAACGTAAAGTTTGGCAACACATCATGATTGTTACAATTTATACGCTCTAAAATATATTGTTAGTAAAAAACTATGAAGTCGGTCAATTTTAAACACCATTTAGAATAATAACAATAAAGACCAAATAAAGACATAAACCTTCCCCAGCGGCTTACCTAATGATGGAATTACTAAGATGCGTTAAACAAATAAAACCCGGCGTGAGATTTAACTGTAACAGGTGTATTATAGCTTTTTATAAAGTTAACGACAGATGGCGTTATATTGTAAGCAATTAAAAAACGCCTAGAATACAACCTGCTGCGAATGTTAGTTAATTATCATGTCAGTTAATAAATCAAACTTATGTCGTAATGCCTGGTATTAATTACTATAATATGTAAACATTGATGTATGAATAATTTACAGAAATAAAACGATGTAACAGCGCAAATAGATAAAAAAATATATATGTGTTATTAGTTATCTGTACTGGGTGACGAAACTCAATACGGACAGTGTTGAGTTTTTTTTTATAAATCCTTGCAATATTTGATTCTTCCTCTATCTTTTCTCACTCACAGCAAGGCGTTATGGCAAATTTTTTAAAGTAGACTTTTCTCACAGTTAAATTCGAAGACAGAGAGAGAGAGATGTCTACAGATGCATTTCTACTTACTGCCAGGTGATATGATTAGCAAGATCAAGACAGTTTTAATTATTAAAAAATGTGTATCAATCTGGTTATAAGGGTGAAAATTGTATATATTTTGACAATGAATGCTACTCTTTAGTGGTACTCAAATAATTGTTACTAAAGAGATTTGTCGAATAATCGAGTTTACTGATTCAATTTCCTACAATTATTTTTTTCTAAGGTTACAGGAAATAAGAAATATCTCTATTATATTTAGATCAAGACGATAATCGTTTAAATTCTAGTTTCGCTTGGTAGAGATTAAAATGAAGATACAGTATCCTTAAATTGAACTAGTATGTAAGTAATGGCTAAGTTTTTATAAATTATTTGCTTGCATCAAAAGTTTATTTAAGACTTATTATGATTTATTTTAGACTATTTAAAATAAAAGTCTGTCTATTTTATTAAAAAGAAAATAGCGAGTTTTGAAACAGTTTTAGTTTAGACAAATATACTTAAAAGAGTTCGCAGTAGCGGAGATTTTATCATTTACTTCATCGGAAGCGGTGTCGCGGCACGCCAACATTCACCTTATAGTTATAGTCTGAGAGCTATCAGATAAACTATTATTTATTTATATATACGATATATGATATATAAAAGTAAAAAATATATAAAACATAGGAAACCTATAAATATAAAAGTTAATTATGTTAGTTGTTTCGATTCAAAACAAACCAAGGCGACAAAGTAAAGCAATTCTGGTAATCCTATGGTTTTTGTGACAGTGTGTGCATTTCTTATTATATTAATCGAATTTTCACTATTTTTTAGGCGTAAAGACATTTCTATATTTATACCTAACAAATAATGATTGAAGTGCGGCGGTATGAACATCAGTTTCAATTGGAAAAATCGAAAATTATTAACTATAAACACCATAAACTTGATAGATTGTTTTTTTTGTATAAAAGTGCTTCAGAACAAAGACGTAAAACGTACATGTACTAGAAAAAGAATTATTTAACTTATAATAGGCTTTTTCTTGGGCATACATATTGCGACTGTTTTTATGCCTTGAGAGTGTTTCTTGCGTCCTTCAAATTTCAAACGTCCTATAATTCAATAATTATATAAAGAGACGCTCTTATACTACATCCATGCAGACTCAGCGTGCGATCCTATCATTGGCGTCAATTGCCCGTGTCAAACGCAACTACCCTCCCTCACCGTCCACCCCTCCCAGCAGAACCAACGTCTTATCTGCAACAAGCCCGCTTGATTGAATGTTTCCGCCGATCTGGAAAGCGATAATCATTGTAGAAATCAGCTGGATCAGGCCGTGATACCGTTAAGCCAAGCTACATTTTAAATCCACATGGATAATATTAATAAGACACAAAAATATCTATCTAAGATTGTGGAGCATAAAAATTAACTACCATAAAGTCTGGCGTACGCGATTTTAAACGTATGTTTTGCTTTCATGTTCTCTTGAAAATAAAATTAAAATTATGAATAGAAAACTATGTCCCTCAAACAAGTAGGACAAAAAAATTTTTTGGCATCTGTTTTCATGTGATTTTCTTGGCACATTATACTTTGAACTTACATTATTGACAGAAAAACTGAAAATATTCCGTTTGTAGGGTCAGGACGTGAACTTGTATTAAGAGTACCTGCTGTTATTTCGCAACCGGAACATACATATTATTTTATATGTCCTTGTTGCGATATTTGAATCTCTTTGCGAAAAGAATTGTTTTTGGTACAGCTTCAGATTATTTTCGACATTTTCTTTATATACGCTCGGTCCGTAATGCCTACCGGGGAGCTTTTATTTATTTCGCTTTAATTAAGTAATCCCAAAAAGGAAAAAAGAAGTTTATAAAAATAAGAACTGTTTAATACATCCGCATCACCTCAATTTACTTGAAGGAGGGTAACCGTTGCGGGCTAAGCGGTCGCATCGCGGCGTCTTCCATCGCGGATGTTTCCCCACTCACCTCAGAATAACGTACCACAGGCGACATGTATTATGTACACATAATGTGGTATTTATTTAGAATACAAACAACTAATTTGTTTTCTATTTCTTTTTCTTTATACATAGTTGTGAAGGTAAGCAATTACTCTATTACAAGGATTTTCTGTTAATATAAATTTTAATTTTTTACTATGCATTACAAGAACAAACCATAGTATACATGGGAAGCGATTTTAATTGTTATTTGTTTCTTGACTCCAAGGCTGTCACTCCAACAAAAATGGTTGTGTCCTTCGTAGTTTGCGATTGATGAGTAGGGACAACACCAAAGAGTCTCAGTATAAATGGGATGAGCGTTATCGGTACTGATAAAACAACTTTGTCAGAGAATGGTTTCAATATGCGCCGGCTTAACCGCGCGCCATTTATTCCAACATTACGTTAACGTGTGCCTTTCTATTACGCATTACGTAGAATAATGCTTTCGGATGACGTAGATTCCTTTTAGAAGAAAAATATTTAGATTTTTTGTAATAATTCCAAAAACGATTATTTAATATATCGGATGATTTTATTTAAATGGATATGCACCTCCCATTGAAAAAATTGCGAAAGGAAATACTTTTTAAGTTACATCATAGGTACTTAATGAACCAGAATTTAATACATTTTTTTTTACTATTATATTTGTGGCTGGTACTATTTTTGTTTACATTTTAGTAGTACAGATTTTTTTATGAAATTCATTGCGACTCCAATGAATTGTGCCCGCGAATGCTCTTAATATTGCATTTTCAAAATAAGGTTTACTTACGAACCTTTTAATTTATATTCATAAATTTTAAACTGCTTCCCACAGTTTCGCCAATGAATCAGAAACGTAAGAAGACGCAAAACTATACTTAAGTTCTTAGTTTAGAGACTCAAAACATAGAAATCCATCAGATTATATAATACTATAGACCTGTATAATATTTTTTAAAGCGGATATTCGTGAATGCAGGCAAAGGAAGTCAAAGTTCTTTTATTGTTGTGTTACATATGTACGTTAAAACAACGGATGGCCTCGCTAACGGAGCGTATAATTTCAAGTTTATGGCGTCATTAGCCGGCAGAAGGCCGTTGCGCCAGACTTTGGAACTCACAATTAAACCGTGAAATGATAATCGATCCTTTCTTGGCTCAATTTGGTCTACAATCATTAATCTGTCTTAATACATCGGTTCTTATGTTGAAATTGATGCTATTTTGTTTTATTTCTATATCGTTATTATATTTTTATGCACTTTTACTTTAAAGGGTACTTTCTTTGCTTAAACTATTGATATGTTAACTGCAAAGGTTCGGACGTAGACGATGTGTTTTTTTCATTCCAACTGATTAATTGATTTTGAATCTGACTGCCATGAAACAGATTATGAAATTGTTAAATCTTATTACTGTTCTAGTTGATTTGTGTACCAAAAGATTGTGACTGAAATACGATTTTTAAACCTCTTTATATGATGATTGATAATTCATAATTAAATATACTTATATTTGATTGTAGGTAAGTAAAGTAATTCAGCATCACCCAATCACTGGAACCTTTGTCATAAACATACAGACAGTGAAAACATAAAACTAATAAAAACGAACAAAAAGACAAGCTCAGTCGAATTCAGACAGTAAATAAAAAGAGCTAGATTTTCAGTGGTTTGTTAAAAACAAAAGAGGATTCAATCAATCTAAATTTTTCAGCGAGTTTCGAGACTTCGTATAGTTTAGGTGGGTGTATGGAATTGTTTTGTACTACGCTGTGAGAGAAAATATCAAATAAATAAAATTATTATTATTAAATAAAAATTGTACATATCATGTATATTTGTTAGTGATAATAAAGATGGTTGTTATAATAAACCAGGTGCATTTGTAGAGCGGAAACGCCTAAATACTAATTGTGCCGTAACAATGTATAACATTAGCTTATAATACATATATCGTATGTCCATATGTCGTTCGGTATTTTTAATAAATGTCCGCCCCGATGGGTCTGTGTTGCATAACACAGATATGCTGAATTCTGCGTTAATCTGTCAGCTTGACGAAGGTACAGCGATAGCAGGACGTGTGCTCGGACACACTCATTTAAATTTTTGTATGCTTTTTTTTAATGTTATGTTTTTGTTTTAATTGAAATAATGAACAAAGTAACTTTGGTGAAGTTCGCGTGTTTAAGATAACTTGATGAGGGACGTTCAATATTTATAATTTTTTAAATTATATTTTACGAGGTACATCTATCTAGCTCTTATTAAATTTTTAAGTTTATTTTTTTTCTACTTCTCTCTATATCGGAGATTGGATTCACAGTACAAACATTCTTTAATTTAGCTGTTTTTAAAATTTTCTTTTTTAATAATTATTATTTGAATAGTCGTATTACCCATTAACATAAGCTAGCTCTCCAAAATATCTAAATCCAAAAACAAAATTATTCTCGGCTGACCGTTTCGGTCCTTGTGCTGTTGGTATCGACTTACCTACATGACGTTTGAATGCTCCTGTCAGACACTACGAACAGATGTTTGTTCGCCATTCAACAAAATTATCGCAAAATTTAAATCCATACACCATAACTAATTATATCCACCATGTAATGGTATGTCAGAATTACAAAGATTCCTTTGTGTACGTATTACTAACCTAGTTTTGGGGATAAAAAGTCTCGAGTTATCACGGCTTTTTGATTTTCAATACGGTTTATATTTCGTATTGTTCGATTCATATTAGCTGGGCATATTTAGTTTCGCTATCCGGATTGTATGTTTGCTTTTAGATTTGAGATAAAGCACTCTATTCAAAGAACACTTATAACCGCAAGTTTAGCTAAATATACACGAATAACAGAAATCTTTATATAAATATTTATAATCAGTTGTATATATATGGTATGTTAAAATTGATAAAATATTTTGAGAACTATTCGACTCGTTTCAAATACGTCACATGCGTTCCCATCAGACGTTTCAGCGGATAGGTACGTGATATTACAAAAGTTTGTTCCCATCGATTCTGTTGGCTGCGAATAGACTTGTTTATTTTTGAAATCCAACGGATGTAGGTTTTCGGGTTTGTGGTGTATCTGTTCAGTTAGTTGAGGTGGTCGAAAAAAATACATACAAGCAACGTGTTTTCATAGTTTTTCCATTTCGCGGATCGGCGAAGGGCAACTTTTTTTTTGTATTCGGACGTTTTGGAATTGGCATTGTTTTATTTAACTCGAATTTTATTTAAAAATACATTTTTCAAAATTCAATATACCTATATAAGACATTTTTTGTTGGAATATAACTAAACAGAAGTTTATTATAACTATTAGTGATCGAGCGACTATTTACAGTAAGGAATAATTAGCTTTAAATAATTTATCGTTTCAGGAGCTACATGCGCCAATGCCAATTATGAGCGGTATAATAAAATTACGTGTTAGGACATTCATCAAACAGTCTAGCGTTGGGGTTTGATTTAATAGCCATGCTATAAACCTATTCATTTCGAAGGCTTTGTACAAACAGTACTAATGAACGCCCGCCTACCTGCAGCAATTCGATTAAGCCGGTGGTGATCCTTTATAACGTTTTTTTTTGTTTTATTTTCCTTTGTTTTTTAAATTGAGTTAGTCTCTGGTTACAGTTGATTCGGGAAAGTCTATGGACAGTTCGATATTATCGTCTTTATAAAAAATCGATTACATGAAAATCGATTATCGTGTCATTATTAACATCAATGTAAATTTTTAGGTGTAATAATAGTTACAGCTCTGTTGTCATCATGAATTGCAAATTTATATCTAATCTAAGCAATGTATTTTCCCATCATACATATATGACTTTATAAAAATGTAGATATATGTGTGACATTTTGGTAATAAATTTTCGTACCCTGTAGTAGGTACCCCCTTAAAATAAAATTTAAGCATCTAAAAGTAATTACGTATGTTTACAATTGTATATATTCGAATGGTAAAACAATATGTGCTATATAACCTTTTTGATTAAGTTTAAATTGATATAGCTATAAATAAAAAAGTAAATAATGCTTATCTCTGTGTTCGTTAGTAAATAATTTTATATAAAATGTAGGTAGTTTCGATGGCTATTTTAACTGGCACAGCTCGACGTTGTAATTCACCGATAAATGCATACAAAAGAGTTCCGTTACCGACAGAGAATGATATGGAGACTGTAGCATTTCATTATATTTGTATACTTTTTTTTTAATAAATAATAATATTATAAAAATACTTTAATATTTATTCACACTGCCAACTTCGATAGATATATTCTTTAAGATATACAAATATTTATTTGTAAAATTGTAAAAATAAATTAATAAGTTTTATGAAAATATTTTTCTTTGTGATTTTTGGAGATCCTGAACTATCTTTTTACCTAGACTTAGTCCTAGAAAAGGACCTTGTATTTTTTGACTAATTAGAAGAAGATAGATTAAAAATATGTTTCCTTGAAGTCATTCATTAGTCTTTCAGCTTTTAATTCTACGTTAAAGAAGGAATACTTATTAATAAAAATTCCGTACTACGTTCCGTATATGTATGTTAGTATATATAGTTTCAATAAGTTGAGAAAATAAGTATATTTACAATTAGTAATTAGTCATTAATAGTGTAAATGTCGGTTTACTAGCCTCCGTAACGTGATAAGGTTATACTAAAAGATGGGTTTGAGTGCGTATCTCTATATGTTAATTCACAGAAATGTATTCACTAGGCACACAAAAAAAAAACAAAAAAAAAGTTAAATGAAACTCATTAAAAATAAATAAAAATGTAAAAAATGTAGTTGTAATATCACCTTCATGTGTTTCAGTAGCCACGCTTCGGCCACCGATCCTCACGGGAGGTAATTATGCATGGGCGCTTTTTAGCGCGTCCACGGCCGTATAAAAGATAAAAAGTGCCGCAGATAATGATAACGTTGTTTATAACTTTGTTATTGACTATTATTTTGATGTTGTATGGCTACTAGTGACGTGTGTCATACTGATGTCACTAAACTAATTCCTGGCTAAGAGAACGAGGAGATTCCTGATACCACACAAGATGTGGTTGCTTTGCTGTTCTAATACTGGGACAATTATCTTGTTTAATACGCAGCATGTTTAAATAACGTAAGTTTTATTATAAGAAATATGTGTGTGAGAAGTTTCATAATTCTTTGGTGCCTCTCACTGGCGTTGGCTCTCCTGTAGAGAATCAATTAACTACGACTGATGTACGATTTCAAACATTTATGGATAAATTTTGACAAGAAAGAAGTAAGTATTAAACTATATAATGCTGAAGTTTTTAACTTTAAAATTATAAATGAATATAAAATGGATTTTAAGAATTTTTATTCTCATCTTTTGAATTAATTTATGTATGTTTTCAACTCTTCGAAGAAACTGTCTATTTTGAAAATGACTGTGTTTTATAAATAGCGTTTACGGATTACGTGGTTACGTAACAACTGATACAACTAAAAAATAATCAATGAGCCATTAAGTTTTGGTTATTACTTTACCTAGGATAATAAATTAAATTTTCCTGTGAATATTAACGAATATTAAAATATATGACAAAGTTGCTAAAATTAAACGTATAACAATTATTTTCATGATAATTTTTGTATGATAATTGTTTTCAAATCACTTATGCTACGGAGGAGAGCGTTGAGCGTTTTCAGCTTCTTTTGTAAGATGAAGTAGAAAATTATCTGTTAAATTGATAACATCCTCATTTTTTGAAGTCGGTTATTAAGGTTCAATGTACCTACTAAAGAGCGGTGTGTCAGTCAAGTAGTATCCAATCAAAATAAAAAATATATGTTTTGGCTTTTGTTTTTTTAATTTATAAATTAATAAGTTGTTGTTATTATATTAAAGAAACCTAGAGGTAAGATAGTTTGTAAAAACATTAAAACTAAAAGTTTCAACGTTCTCCAAAAAGCGTTTTTAACAGATGTTGTAATTGAACCCCAAATAATATTATTCCTGTTATTTAAAATTTACATTAACTGCTGTAAGTTTATTTTTATAAGACTCTTTTCAGATTTCAGATCATATATTTTGGTTAATTTATGTTACGATAATGGTTGAATAAACATAACAGCATTGTCACATAATTAAGCTTAAAAATGGTAAAATGTACCTTTGAAGTACTTATAATAAATGTTTTATATAGAGTATATAACAAGCGTAAAGCGTAACAATGTCACTAACACTGCAAACAGTGGTTAAATATTATATTATAAGCTTTTTTTATTTGTAAAACATGTATTTAGCGACCCAGTTCAGCTAGAATTAATTTTAGAAGAACGCCATCTAGTACAATGTGTCCAAACTACAATCTTTTATCCGTAAGCTCATACCCTAGTTCTTATATCTTTTCATCAAATGTAGAGGGCGCTCGTGTACGCCTTACGTAATCTATATTCTTGGTTATTAGAATATATTAATATATTATTTAAACCAATAAATTATGTTATTGATATTTTAAAAAAGAAATTAATTTATTTACTCAATATAAGAATTCATAAATTACAAAATAAAAGGGGGCATTTTTTATATCGTTACTAGTTTTGGTATTGTTATGTATGACAATATGCGTTTACCACATTTTAACTATTTAGTACATTGTCCAAAAAGGTTGTATTCATTAAATGACCTCAACGAACAAAGTGAAAGCATGAAATTCTATTTCTCATATTTTAACTTATCAGGATATTTCTCTTGATAATACTTAATAATATTTCAGTTTCTTCAACAGAAATGAAACGTTCTTAATAATTTAAATATTTTCCACAAAATAGATTATAAAGACAGAGGTTATTTATCTATGAGAGTTGATATTGCGTTAAGTTATAGTTTATTCAGTGCATGTTTGAACAATACCCACCACTCAGTACGGTCTAGATTACAAACTTATGTAGTAATTCAGTTTTCTTTTTATTATATTGAGTAGTTGGTGTCCAATAAATGTCCGCCGCCGGTGGCATCATACTTCGGGGTGGCCGGAACTGTAGAAGCTTATAAAAACTGGGAAACTTAGATGGCTGGTGTCGAATTAACTTCCTTAACGTTTTTGTTAATCATCGTGTTGTTTCAGGGCCCTGGAGTAATGTACTGGTGACAGTTCAGTTTTTATGACATCCGTGAGTCGGTTTTATATTGCCTTAACTACGTAAAGCATTATGAACTATATATATTTTGTTTATTCGAAGCCAAGGAACATACAGTGATGAAAAAACACATCCATTTAATATAGAAAATTTTCCGCAATAGCAAGATATAATTTGCATATAATTTTGCTTATATATTTTAATTTAATATGCGAAATTTACCATAAAATCATAATGTGAATAGAATCCTCTTATTTTATTAAATTCGTAAAACATTTTTCCTCCCGGACAGTCAGGGCCTCGTAATCCGGAAACGACTCTGAAATCCGACAGCACGAAGTCATTTGTCTGCACATACCGGGATTGTTCCACACAATCATTTCATATTTTCCGACTCCACTTAATTATTCACACTCTTGTTGGAGTAATGGACTATAATACACGGTCGCAATACAGTTTGGGTTTCGTGTAATTTTGTTTCGGGTGTTAGACTTTGACACTAGTTTTGTTTAAACCTTAAATACCGTTTTGTCCGTTTTGCGGTGTCGCCGGTTATTAGCGCGGTTGGCTTTTGACATATCATGTTGCGTAATACAAATAAATTTCACATAATAAATTGTGGTGTGTTACCATTTTAAGAAATAGTGTCGTGTTTAAAATGTATTCGTTTGATTTATACTATCTATAAACGGATTTAAAGACTGTTTAAGCAATTAAAATGGAAACCGTGATCATAAAAAAATCAAAATAAAAACTAAGCTCCTGACCATTTCCGTCAACTAGATTTATCGATCACATGTCAGCGGTGGACCTTCCAATGTTTGTTTTAACACAAAAAGTAACTGGTGCCAGGCAGTCTGCGAGGATTCTTTTTGCGGGTTTCCTATTTCTATTATCTTACCTACAACAGCTGGGTTATATTGGCAGCGATGGTAATATTAAATTTAACATTAATACCATTAATCTATCGTGGCAAATACTTTTTTAGTATCTAAATTAGGTCACAAGTGTTGTTTATTAGAAAATAATATTTCACATAAAGCCATAAAAGCCTAGAGTCAATATGAGAAGTCCTCCGAGCTGTATAGCTAGTTATAAATCGCAACCCTCGTACAATATCTTATAAAGCCATCATAAGTACCTACCGATGGAGATATTTGACGTATGCGTAATTAAATGGAGTATATATATTAGGTTAATTAAGTACTTCTTGTGATACACGATTCAAGCATTGTTGTTACTTTATATATGTGATTTCTAGTAAATTTATTAACATTTATACTCAGAAAAAATTGTTGATTTAACTCTTGGTCAACGAATTCATTGATGTTTTAGGATCAATCGCAAGCTTTGTCTTTATTACGTGACATTCTATATCAAAATTTTCTTAATTTTGATATGTTTGTAACTATATTACGATATGCTTATGAGATAAGGCAGAGAATTTAATAATTCTTAACAATAATGAGACATTATTAGCGCAACTCCTCATATTTAATGTTTGAGAAATTGACTTCCTCACTAATGAAGCGAGGGGAAACAATTTATTAAAATCATGTGTACATGTGAAGAAGATTAAATTTTAAGCGTAAATACTCTTAAATTTTAGAAGAATTTTAATATTAACCTTTTGTTGAGAATTTTAAGCTTAATCATCATTGTATAATTTTGCAATTAATGATATATATAAATACGTCAAGCGTACCTAAACTCGATTCGCCCCAAGACATTCATCAATTCGACTGGCATGGTTAATGAAGACAGCACTACAAACTATAATACACCATCTAAATGCACCGTCGACAGGCATAAACAGTTGAAATAATTATCAGGATAAGCTTCCAGGATCAACAAGGAAAGCCCTCGAGATTTTAACCCTTCTGAGAATTTGACAGCGTCTTATGCAAATTCTAAAATTTCATCTCGCAAATGGATACCCCAAGACGAAGTACTGTCATTGTAATATTAATCGTATGTATTACCAATAGGGTGCTCTTTTGTGTGTATGTTTTAATACATGTGACGTTTAGGTTTCGTTGAATGCTAATGGTTGCTCAATTGGCTCTAAGACTAAGATATGGAAAGTTGTTTTGTTTAGTAGATGGATATTCATACGCGATAAACATTATAGTTTCATACAGCGTTTAGCTATCGAGTGTAAATAGAGAGAGTGAATTTTTGGATGTTTGGTTCTGTATTATACAAAATCTACTAAATAATTTTATTTAAAATCTTTAAATAATATTCTATTACTCAAACCACATACATATAGGTCGAAAGATAACTAAGCTGCGTAAAGATTTAACGAGCGATTCGCAGACATCAAATAGTCAAGATATATTAAATTCATTCTAAACACATTGACACTTATCTATTCAAATAAAATTATATTTGCAGCTCCAAATGGCACTTCCTTTGAACATTTACAACTTACACTAAGTTAATACAGTTTAAATTATCGTTTATTGCCTTAGCAAATGTTTCATGAATCTTCAAATAGAACAGGATTTTATCAGTTCAATAAATCTTAAACATATGTAAAAGACACACAGTACAAGTAGGTATTTATAATATTATAGTTTTATTGTATATTATTACCAACAAACAAATGTACCTACTAGTGCATTAATGAAAACATAAAAGTGTTTATAAACAATACGTAATTAATCTCGTCTAGCATTTTTTTTTGAGAGAAGAAAATAAAATAATATTATTCTTTACAATAAAAAAAAATATTTACAATAATTCAGTAATACAATGAGTAGACATCAACAGATGTATTCTAAATTCAAACTCTATTTTTATGCAAAGCAAACACGATCGTAAACATTAACAAGTTAGGAAGTGGTTACATCAAAAAGATATTCTATGAGGGGCCGTTCTCGTAACGAAATAACTCACGAATCAAAGTATCTGCTTGGGTGGCCACCGATAACAATTATTATTCTCACTCGGAATTTGAAAGGCACCGCCAAATATCTAATTGGAATTTCTAATTAGACTTACAAAGACGAGAGCGCCTAATTAGTTTCAAATGGGGAGTTTTAACGTGCCCGTTTGGTCTTTTTGAATGTATGTGGTGAAACGAGACGCTTCGTATATTATATTTGTATAAATAAAAGCAGTGAGCTCTCACTGAAGGACTACTTTTAAACAGCTTGTCTAATGTATAACTTATGTAATAAACGTAAAAGTTTGTAAGAATAAATGTAATTACAAATTTGTACTAAAAACAACTTAGCAATTTTCAATGATGTCTTTCACTAATTTTACCCCCACGTCCTAATGAGGCGCCAAATGTATACTAGAATTTTATATAGAAATAATAAAAAGGAATGGAAAGTAAACCTTCTATACAAACAAAAACTTGCTGAGTACCCAAAGTAGTATAACAAACAGAGAAACAATGCAAAATCAATAACACCTGCCAGTGGAAAAGAAATAAAACAGTTATCTAAGCCCCAAACCAAACCCTTCCACATAAATTGTAAGTGCGATTCTCATTTAAAACACACGAACATGAAGCATCCACGCTCCAGTCCGAGGGTTTGACCGTCGTTGGAAGAAAGGGCTCATTTTCATTAGGCAACTGAGCGTTTGAATACGTAGATTTATATAGCATGCAAATTACAGAGGCTCCCAAACTATGGTGATGATCGCTGTTAATGTTTTTTATTATACGACTGTGAGAGGTTTTGGTTATATTTGTAGGCGAAATCATTTGGGAAAATCTAATAATAATTTTGTTGAAGTCATCTTTGAAACTTATTTAACCGGCCGTCATAGTCTTATTAGATTATCTTTCAGATATGGACGTACATAAAATAATTTTATTGTTTCTTAAATTGAAATGAATTTTCTTTTGACAACTTAGAAAACAAAAACTATAGTTGAAACCTATTAAGTCAGTTATGAAAGAGGTCTTTATTTTGATTGTTATTCTACAAAAAATATTTCAGTTGCGGCTAAAGATGTATTTGCAATAATTTCATTAATTACCACTTTGGGAAACACAAACCGCGCTAACGAGGCGAGGGCGAGTCCAGTGACCCTTTCGTTTGAAGCCAGAGCACTTTTTGTCTGAACCTACATTCCGTCCAAGAAACCATGCGAGGCATCCTGCAAGACAAGTATGTATGTAAATAAAAAATGTCTTCCTTCAAAAGAAGTAACGTATACATAGGTGAAAACTCGGAAATATTCAGGACGTAGATTGTTATGCAAAGTTAATAAAACATTTTTAATGTATAACATCACATATAATCGTATAATAATAATTGATTAGGCGTATTATAAATAAATGAATAGGTTCATCCACTTCCTGAGATACTTTGTGAAGGGCGAACACGTTACTGCCATTATCCCGGCTGGGAACGACTTTTATTTTAAAACGTAGAAAATTAAAGTTCCTTTTTTCGTCGGAACAATTTTAAACTCGCGCACAACTTCTATTTTAACCCTCACATGTTTGCGGAACTTCAAAGTTCCAGGGACTTTAAAACACCGATTCGTAGCACTTTGTGCCCACAATTCAGCTAAATACTTTAATTGGAATGATTGCTTTATTTTTTAATCTGTTTATGTACAAAACGTCCCATTTCCCCTAAAACGGCTTCGTTTCCATAATATCAAATTAAATAGCTTCGAACCATTATGTCAAATCATGTCATCACACTTTAAAATATCACAATAGGAATATTTTTTAAATAAAAGTCTTAGACATGCTCTGAAATTACTTCTACAATTTCCTTGCACGAAGCAACGACTTAAGATTCAGACACTGAGCTAACCTATTTCTCAGAGGCGAAGCAATCTGAAGCACAATATGTTATGCCGAAGCATTAGGAGGTAGATTAATCAGTGTGCGTGGCGGTGGCGCGGCAATTAGATTTAAGAACAACTGGGCGTCAGGCGGCGAATGGGCTGCATTAATTTGAGCTTCTCTAACGAGGGCGACGGACGGCCTGACCGACTGGGACCTTGCACTTCTCTGAATGATATGGAGTCGTTATCCGTCATTGGATATCAATAAAATATTCTCATAGGAATCTTGGATTTATTATTGGATTGTTGTTCAATTGGAATGTGATGTCTTCTATTCTTATTACTTAATTATAAAAGACCCATTAGATGTTAAGTATAATTTACTTGCAATATTTTGGTTTTATTCCAACTTATCATTTACATGTCACAAATAATATTTACAGACAAATGCGGTACAGCTGAAGATTGTTATAATTAGTTTCCCATTTAACAGTTGTTCGAAAATAAATTAAAAAATAAATAAAAACATATAGTATAATTCTGCTCCACGACACTCATTGTTCTCTGATGTGTCCGACGTAGCATTGGGCTACGCGTCCACTACGCTATGTTTATTGCAATCTGGTGGCTAACTGCTGCTTAGCCGGCTTATACAGCCCTTTTGTTATGCTGGGTTTTAGCCTCCAAATATACAATGAAATCTTATGTGAATAGTTATGCCGTCTGAATGTTCAGAACAGTTAATACAAATGAAATATAGGAACATATTTAAGATAATTTATTAAATTTTTTAATATATTATGGATAAAATAATTATGAATGAAATTCTATAATTTCTTGTATATATACTGATACTTAAAATAATATTTTTAAGCTGTATAAAATCTGAAGAATTAAATCACATGAAAGGATAATATAATCTAATGGCTCACAGAGTCTATTCGGTCAGCGAGAGGGTTGTTGAACTATCTCCCCCGATCCCTTGCAAACAATGTGCCCTCTGTGTGCCCGGACTTAAATAAAAGGTTTGATTTTGTGTTGTAAGGGAGCTCCAATATTTGCTGAACGTACCGACTGATCTGCATACCTTTATTATACTTTACAGTAGCTTTGAGGTCATCCTTCTATTGTATGGTTTTTGCAATTACGGTTTTATTTCTCGGTTGGCGAATATATTTTAGGATAAAAACAAAGTTATCAGAAATAATTATTTTCTAAAAAATTTAAATAGTGGAGTCCCGGAAACTGATGATAAGTTTGTACTCAGAATATAATGCAATTCATTTATCATTATTATTTGTCGATTTCAAATAATACGGAGTTCAAATTCATCGACTTATGAATGTATATTATTTAATTCAATGTTTGAAAGTATTGGATTCGATTCTACAAAAATTTTAACAATTTGCATTGAATTGAACCATATTAAAATAGTTTTCGTTGAAAAAATTTACAGCTTTAATGAGAATACAAACTCCAATCTCTTCGGCCGTTAAAGTCTGAAGTGAAATTATTTGATATATATTTTTTTACCAACAATATTGCCATAATATGGTAAGTCAATTTATTATTACTAAGATATTTTCTTATTATTATAGAAGTATAAAACAATATAAAAATTCTTTCTGAAGTTCAAAACAAAACACATATTACCAAAGAATAAAATCACCTCAATCCAATCACTGTACATACATCAAATGTGTAATATGAACACTTCTGTTGTTCTCAGCTTAATTAAAAAGTATATTAATCAAATTATTTATTGGTCGCGTTAGCATTGGAAGGTTCTAGAACATGTGTCTAATAGCGAAGCCTTAGTCAGGTGTTTGTGAAAGTGACAGCTGCAATGAAAGGCACTAATGGCTATTAGTAGAGCTACATGACGCGAAATGAAATGGGTGAGATTTGTCAAAGAACGAAAACTAACAACCTTATTATAATGTCATAAAAACTATATTGCAATAGCATTGATTTGTGTGCGAGGCAATAGAGATGGGGTCCAAAATGGACTGGAGTATCTTGTAACTTGTATCTCGTATACTCGATATTCACTTTGTTCGACTTCTGTTATTCCAATTCAAGATTTATTCGTGTGTCGAAACTATTTCGAATAATATAAATGATTTCGAAAAATAAATCCCGGTGACTAACAAAAGTATAAGTAATGCATTTCAATAAAATAAATTAAACAAATATTTATATGGAATGTCATAATTAAATATGGGCCTTTAATATATCAGTTGTCTTGTTATTACTTTTAGTATTTAAAATAATATCATCGTAGTAAAGAGGCGGTATATTAACTAACATGCTTTATTAAGTTGATCCTTCGCGTCCCCGCTCGTATCCGTCAACGTCTCTAAGCTCGTCTTGCTTAAGCCAATTTAGGGATAAAAAGCCCCGTCCGATATTATGACTGCAAATTTTACAAAATATGAGGCTAATATGGTAAAACAACGATACATTTTGAGTTAAATTAAAAATATATCAACGAAAAAAAAATCTTCGTCATAGAAGATTATACTTATTATATGCAATAAATGCAATGTTTATAACAATATACGAAATTACTAATATAAATATATAATTTAATTAAAAAAAAGTTGTCCTCTGAATTTGTACTCATTTGTACAAATAACCAGAAATTTAATATTCCGTTAAATTATCAGTAATCTGTTTTACTTGAGACTACGTACTCATTAAATTTAAGACACTCTACGCTCTTGTCTCTAGCTCGAACACTTTTAAGATTGAGTAGACCTCGTAGATTACGTTTACTCGTTATAATACCCTTAATGTTAACGTTGCAAAGGATTGCAGAATAAAGAGATAACTGCAGTCGGCGACCAAACTGATATAAGATTTTTTATTTCTTCATATTAAAAATAATGTAACCTGCGAAGATGAGAAAATATTGAATGAACTACTCAGTTTTAGTGTCATAATTGTTTTTGTAAAAAAAAAATCGAAGCGATAATGCAGTCTTAAGAAGTTTAAAAGAAGGGATAAAAAAGTATATATTATTTTTGTAAAAAAAAATCATTCCCGACCAAAAAATCACTATCACTGTTATCACTGTTGGTCCATTGAGACAAACATTGGTGTATGGATTTCGGATTCAGCTTTTGCTGGTTTTAAACGAAGTTGTCAATGACGGCAGCGACGGCAACTGCGAGGTTGGGTTGGTTTAGGCGGCAGGCGGGTGCCAGCAAGCAGAACGGCTGCTAAATGCCGCAAGAGTAATTCTCCATCTCACTCGCTCCGGTACAAACGTGGCACCTCTCGCTCGCGCCGGCGCGAACACGTGTTTATTTGTATGTTTTATCCTTCGGCGGCTTTAAACCCAACCCACCCCGACCGCAAAGTGCGCTCCGCCGCCCGCCGCGCCCGCGCTGTTGCCGCCTCTCGCTCGCCGCCACCGCTGCTCACCCGCGAAACTTTGTCCGAAGTCGACGGGCGCGGACGTACGGACGTACGGCGCGTATTAATAGCCACCGCAACCGACCCGTTCGACGAATAACGTCAGCTCGAGTCGTATCTCGAACGTGCACTACGACGCACGCACCCAATACTCCCCTCGTTACGTAGCGAGAACAATTAAAATTCAAATTAATAGGAAGATTCGTCAGTGACAAAATAGGCTATCGGTGATTGAGAGCGACAGGCACATGCGTGCGATTGTAAATACGGTACACAAAAAGTGCCGGCATTGAAACTAGTGAAAAGTTTTTCGCCACGCGCGGGGGAGAACCCCCTGTTCCGGAAAAAATCGCCCCCTCGCGTCCCTCGCGTCCCTCACCCACCCACCGACGAACCTTTCATTCACCGGGAAAAAAGTGTGGCAAGGCCGTGTGACGTCAC
This sequence comes from Danaus eresimus, assembly GCA_018231745.1. Lineage (NCBI taxonomy): Eukaryota > Metazoa > Arthropoda > Insecta > Lepidoptera > Nymphalidae > Danaus > Danaus eresimus. The sequence continues at coordinate 30,193 of DVQP01000073.1, forward strand.
CGTATCTAGTGGCCACGCGCTCGTTCCCTAGCAACGAGTCGCATCTCACAGGCTCTGCAAAGTGCAGGATCTCGGGTGTTCAGAAATGTCGGCGATTGTCGGCGACTCCTTCCAGTGGATGTGACAAGTGTGGAGTGGAAAGTGCGATGTAGGTGTGGGCACAGTGGACTCTATGTGCAGCACGCAGAGAGCGAGGGTGTCGAGGATGCACTTGACAAGTGCCTCCAGCGGGGCCGTGTCGCCGGACACCAGCTCCGCACTCCTCCACGAGACATATACCAAGATGACGTCAGATATACTAGCGGAGAGGACGCTGGGTGATTTTCTATCGGAGCACCCGGGGGAATTAGTGAGGACTGGTAGTCCACACTTCGTATGCACAGTGCTACCTCCTCACTGGCGATCGAATAAGACGCTGCCGGTGGCATTTAAGGTGGTAGCGCTTGGTGACGTTGGAGATGGAACGCTGGTGACTGTCAGGGCTGGTAACGATGAGAACTGCTGCGCTGAACTCCGTAACAGCTCGGCAGTTATGAAGAACCAAGTAGCAAAGTTCAACGATTTGAGATTCGTCGGCCGTAGTGGTCGCGGTGAGTGCCGAAGGTGCAGTTATTGTTACACAATAAGTATACAAACCAAAAAGACTCATGAACTAGGATCAATTTTAATAGAAATTACACATATGAGTGATGATGAATGATATTTAAAATATATGAATAGCATAAAACCATACCTTATACACTCTTAAATAGGTGAAATACTTTTTTTACCTCATAAACAAATTTAATTTTTATTCTCAATATAATTAACAATCAAAAATTTGGGCACTTCATATTGAAGTGACTATCTTGTCTCGGATTACAGTTGGTAATGATTGACTTAGTCGCGATACTTAAATAGGAAATAAGTTTGATGGTCAACTTAGTGGTTATTGTACAAATTACAAGTGACTTTAATTACAACTTTACAAACAAAAAAATCATTTAGTTTTAGAACGACTTTAAGAAATCGGATACAGATATATTAAAAAAGTTATAATAAGATTAAAAAAATGTCGAAAATGTAAAAAGTGATTGTGATAAAATTTAGAGGTTTAAGAGTAAAAAAACATTTGCTATTTATTTTCACATCAACATTAACAATTACAATATAATAAACAACAATTTTTTTTTAATTATTTCTGAATTAAAATAAACAATTGACTTTGTTAATGACACCGGTGATTAAAAAGTTACCGCAAACCGACGTTATTATGACATTTAAATGTTACGACAAACTTCTGAAGTGGGGTGAAAGTTCTTGAGAAAATCTCAACTTTTTCGGAAGTACTTAAGGAAGTTTTTGAATGTCAAGTAGGGCGGGATGACCGAATAACCGCCCTAGAACGTCCGCCCTTCTTCGAGATGTTTACGAATTATGATTAATTTGTAAGGTAAATATAAGATTCGTTTTTAAGCGGTGATAAAATTTTTAACCAAAATCCTTCGTAAAGAAAATCTTTATTTATTAAACGAAGTTAATTCCCATCGGGAAACCTATTAAAACTCTATAACACAAAACACATGTTGATCAAATGCAATTTAATTCAAAATATATTGGTAACATTTCGCAATTCGGAACATGTCACTATAAAAGAGTCAAAATAATGTAAAGTGAAAACCTAATTCCATTTGGAGTTTATGTACAGCTGTCGGAATTTATTAGAACGTTTTGATAGAGATTATTGTTTTATTAAATCATTACTAGCTTGTTGACTTCAAGCCGATAATAATACTCGAATATCAAATATTGCTGAAGCGTATAGTAACTTTTAACACATCACATTTTCTATAAACTGATATATTGAAGATGTTTTAAACGAACGCCGTCTCCCTCCAGCTTCCTAACAGTTTATCTGATCCTGATCAAGGGAAGGGACGTGGCACTGTAGCGTGACTAATTAGAACCCGTACCAGATACCCCTATTCATCATGACATATTCCAGGCGATTGAATGAAAATTTTAAAAATAAATAAAGAAAGAATTGAAAATCACGATAATTTTTTAATATATTTGTTGAATATATTATTCATTACTGTAATTTGTTTGTTCCATTGAGGCTTCATACACTCAATTATATCAGCACACTATATTCTGCCAATATCTAATATCATTAAGTAACTTCACTAATTGGGCCCTTTTCATCATATTCTAGTACTCGTCACTCTTATTTGTTTTAAAAAACCGCGTTTCTCATTATGGACTACAAAATTTGCTTTCACATACATGCACAAGGGCTTATAGAAATCTTGTTGGGAAATCCCTACACTTAAATATATATAAAGCATGCTTTCTTTTTATCGTTTTCACTAGTAATTAATTTGTACACTGTGTTATTCATTATAAGAACAAAGTTTCAAGATATCATGCCAAAAATTAATACATTCAGTGGGTCCTCAGTAACATTTTTTTCAGTATGATTTTGTATGTGAAGTTTAGGCACGAAATTTTCCACGAATGATTACAAGTGCCTGATGGATATGTCTTAATGTTTTTTAAAAATTATATAATAAGAATTAAGAGCTTTTAATAGACACGTTTGTATTAAAATGAAATTGCTTTTAGTAAAATTTGTTCAGTTAAAATGTGAAATTCTGATTAAACTTCATTTAGAAATACTGATTTTGAGCGTCTAAAGATACACTATGCCAAAAAAATAATAATAAGTAAAATCAAAAACCAACGCAAAAGGTTATTGCGAGTTCTTATTAAAAATATTCTTCACTTAAATCTCAGTCTAAACGTAGATATCAGTTGTTAGCTTATTAAGAAAAATAAAGGTATTGTTTTCGAGCAAAATTATAAAATTCATAAAGCAAAGGAAACAATATTTTATGTAAAAAATATTAAGTGAGTATGTAAAAAGTTGATTTAAAGATTATCATTTCGTGTAATTAAGTTTTTATATTTAAACTAATACTAATATTGACCAAATAAATATATATTTTTTAATTAGAACATGTTGTGTTGTCGAAACTTAAAGGGCACGAGCCGGTTCGATTCATGACCTCTGGAACGCAAGTGGAATTCGTTATCCTGCAGGTCACAGGTTCCGATCCCTCTATGTCAATGAATTTCTCATTATATATTTTGTAATTTTAAATTTTATTTTAAGAACACTATTTCCATTTCGGTAAAACTTATAATGTTTATAATTTTCATAGTAACGTTGACCATGTCTAATTCTTGTTGGTGAATCAAAAAATTTTTATACAGGCAATTCATAAAATTATTGTATAACTTTCAACTTAATCTAACGCTTGCTACTGCTACAATAATGTAAATTATTTAAAATATTTTCTGCGGATAAACTTATTTTTAATGTAGCATATTATTTTAAATAATATTTTTTAAGTCTACACTTATGAGCTATAACGAGAAAGTACTGAATAAATTTAAATTAATTTTATTAAGATTCGTTTCTTAAACATTTGAGCACTATTTAAAAATACGATAACTTGTATTTAAAGCTAATGACGTTATTACAAATTTTGATGTTTTATTTACTAGTGCTTAATGTGTGCTTTGTACAACAATGTGGAAATTTTCTTAATTTTCGTGAAACGCCGGCGTTAAAAGAGATAATAATGAGAACCATGTTTGTCTAATCAACTACAGTATAGTGACGTGTAATAATTTTCTTAATATGTATACTGTCGGTTATCATCTAACAAACGAAATCGTTGATATTAGTTAAATATTCCTAGATTGCACTGAGAATGCCATACTTTATAAACGTGTAGGGTGTATTTAATATCCACTTGTTTCGTTTACACAATCTCATCTATTGTATAATAAGTTGAAATATTTTTTAAAAAAGCTTGTTTCAAATTGAGTTAAAGTATGGGGAATAAGAACAATTGTATTACGCTCCCGAAATTGTATGTTTTTATTACTGATTGCAAGGATTTACTATGTTATACTATTCTAATGTATGACGGTACAAATCTCAAAATCGGTTATCAGCAAATTCTTTTATAAGGACATATGAAGCATTTTCGTGATTGATATTTACAGAATACAGACGACTACTTTATAAAAAATGAGAAAGTTTTTTTTTAAGCCAAATGTGATGTCCATTTCATAATCTATATTATGGATACATATTATTCGGTAAATAATTATAATAGACAAAAAAATATAACAAAATAAAAATTCCAATAGCGATATAAATGATTATCAGTATATACAAACCGATAGGCAAATTTTCAATCATATGTAATTATAACTAACGTATGTGTTTTGGATATCACTAAGTGATTTTGTAAATTCATTTTTACATTTTCCCGTAGTTATACATAAAAAAAAAACATAGTTACATTTCTGATGCGTGCACGACAAAATATTAAATAACATCTGTAACTGAATTTCTGTTTGAACTGTTTCTAATGTACAATTGATCATTAAAATCTTGACTCGATGAATATGGGTGTATTTTAGTTCAAACAAGATCGGGTTTAAATAACTCCCTGAAGATGATATGTCATCTGAACTGAGTGAATTTTAAGATTTCATCTTCACATTCTGAATATATAAATATATATAAACTGATAACATTTCACAAATAAAATATATAGATATATTTTGACGGAATTATCAAACATTTCTTTCATATAGATTGTAAATTTTTTAGAAACTATATGGACTGTATTCAGTCACATTGACATAAGTTGTCACGTTTGAGAAAGACGCTCGGTGTTAGGGCAGCGTACGGTGAATTTTCATTTTCATTTTAAATTTAAATTTAATTATAAATATTTATAAATTTATGTGTATATTTAAAAGCCTGCACATATTTGTACAAAAACAATCAACTAGTTTAATAATATTTGAAAATAGGATAATAAAATCCAAGTTGCAATCAGGGTAATAAAGTAAGAGGCCTGTGTAATAAATAATTAAAAAAGATCATATAAACATTATGGTGAACATATATAGTTTTAATATTTGAAAATTTTATTCTCAAGAAATCGAATCGAGATTGAAACTTTTGCATAACGTGAAATGTATTAAGAAAATAATATTATATTAATATTAAATACAATATTCATCACAATCATAAATGAATTGTCGACTTATATTTTACTGTTTGGTATGACCTAAGCGCATTTTTTTTTTATTAATAATCACAACTTTTGCGTTTATTAATGCAAATTTTTATATATATATATTACAAAATTGTATGTTTAACTTACTCTACTTTAATGTATGAAATATATTTGAAATATGTAAAATTTATACCGTAAATTAATCTGGTTTTGTTAGTTTATATTTTATTTTACATTGTCCTTATAAAAGGTAGAGAATGGTTAAAGATATTATCTAATGCTCAACATATATGTGGTTAGTTTCAGTGTCTTTGTGTTATTAAATATCTTTCTATTTAATATTTGTAATATCAGCTCAAATACCAAGAAGTTACAATTGATTTTGCTGTGACGGAATGTTTTCTAAGTTACCGATGCACAAAGCACGTCACTTACCACATGCAATCCGCTAAGCCCACTTAATGTGAGGACATATGTTAGTATTAATAGTTGTTTCAATATGCACAGTCAATACATGCTCATAATGACATCGTGTTTGTGGAGTGACCACACTTCTAATAAAAAAATCACTAACCTAAACTAAATTTCCAAAATCATATAGGTATGACAATAGCTATCCTACATGTCTCAAGTGAAGAACGTTCATAAATAACTAATAATTAAAGCACTTCCGTGGTACTCTTGTAGAATAAAATTTTTTTACCTCAAAATTCCATAGAAAATAAATATTCTTAAAGGCCCTCCGGTCTGTCATATGTTTTCCAGATCTATGTGTGTATCTTTAAAAAAGGGTTGCATATGAGACTTTGTTTAACTGTATAGGAATTTTTTAAACAGAAGATCGTGTTTTCGTCTAGCTAGTCATATTTGGGTTGTCTATTAATTTGGATTAACCACGACAAAATTAAACGTTACACAGACTAAGACAATGTTCCTATTTGAGAAAAAAGCATTAATAGTTTTTGTAAGAGCGTAATTATATAAAAAAATCGCTTGCAAACAAAGAATTTAAATATCTGAAGTCTAAATGTTTTTATGGTAATTTTCGTTCGTAATTTTCACCGTCATTTCAATTGTTTCTCTATTCGGGATTATGAAATATTAAGTTCATGTTCTTATAGTTAGGGTTAAACTAACTTTTATTTTTCAAGGGTAAAGTTGAAGGCATAGTTTAATGACAGGTGTCTTAAATAATTTAGAATTTTATTGCACATGTTAATTTTTAAGCAGCATTTTTAATTACTAAGCAGTAACAACTTACATTTGTTTTTTTTCATCTCAATCAATTATGCATAATTTGAAAACTTTTAACGTCTTTAAAATAAAGCTAAAAATTATATCTGTTAGATGCCTGATGCTTGGGCACCGGGTCATTAATTACAAATGAAATAAAAAATCATCATACTTGTTTCATTGTTGGTTAAAAAAGTTATTTCTTTAAGGCAATTTGTTAAGAGTAGTCTTGGCTTTCACACAAAGATGACGTCTTTACAAAATTAATTTTCTCAAGGGAAGTTTGTTTAATTCGTAGTTTCAGAATTTTGCTGCTTGATTTCCCCAGTCTAAAGTAGTTTTTTTAGTTTCTATATCGTCTGAAAAAATTTAAATAAAGTTTTGTGTATGGTTAACATATTACGCAACAAACTTTTGATATTTTTATTTAAATAAAATACAGTGATGTTTCCTTACGTAACGTTCAAATTAGTTTTTATAGGCTGAAACAAAAAATTAGAATATTAATATATTAGATAAAATAACCTATTTCTAACAGTACATTTTTAAATGAATAGCCGTGGTTTAAATAAAACTCTTATTACAAGGTGTATTAAAATTTATAAATTTAGGTTTATTACAACATCTGCATAGACTAGGGTCTGTAGAATAGATTAGCTCTTCAACATTGTTATAACCTGTCGGGTGTGCAGGTTGTGACGACTAAGTACGTGATCACGTTGTCAGTGATTTCATTTCGCTTCATGAAGTATGTTCATTTTGCTCCACGATACTGCACAAAATTTGACCAGCAAACAGTTTAATTTAAAACAAGGAGAGAATATATTAAAAAAAAAACTCAAAGCCAATAAACGAGACAAATAACTAATTATCTGTCCACTATAAAAGTCCTGTGATTATTTATTACATATGGGAAATAATAATATGTTTTTGTATTACTTGGTAAGGAAGTTCGAGGCTCATATAAGATAAAAGTCTTAAAATACGTCATGAAACCTATAAAAATTATGATAATTTTATTACATGTATCCGAAGATGAATCTTTAGATATATCCGACATTAAAATTCATAGCGAATATGCTGATACATTTATATAAGTAGTATTATTTATAAAGTTCTATAATGACAGGACTGTGAAGATGAATTAACTATTAAAATTGCTTTCTATGTGATAGTTCTACTACCTTTATTTATTTTGGATTTGATTCGTAAAATATATTATAACATCTAGGTAATTTAATATTGTTTATTAAATTTACGACACGATAGGGTTACGAGATGTTGTTACAAAAGAAATATATAAAACTGATATTTTTAATTTCTATAGACTTTATTCGTTGAAAACTGTTATTCTTTAAGAATTTTCGTAAGCACGGTATTTGAAGGCCTCGTAAGATATATGAGGACAAAAAATTAATTTAAAGCCTCAACTTCAATTGGATTTAGTTTTATTGAAATGTATAGAAAAATATGATTTACTATACACTACTATATAATAGTATTTTCATTGGGTTTATTCTATTAATTTAACCAGGTCAAGATACTAACAGATCACATTAGCATAGTTAATTATATTTTTAATTAAAAATATATTAGTGAAAATTTTATACTGTAATCGAAAAAAAAATTAAACATCAATTTGAAATTACAGTATCGTCGAACAATATATTAACTTAGTGAAGTTTTTTACAGTACGTATTTATGAATTTTTCACTTAAAATTTTCTTATAAGAAGTTTGCAGTTAACGGAATGTCAATCGAATTTTCGTACTTGTTATAGTTTTAATAGAATTATTTTGTACGCTTTTAATAGCTTCGGTTTTGGTTTGCAGTGGTAGTGAAACGTAAATAATTTTGA
>DVQP01000074.1:0-38055 GCA_018231745.1 Danaus eresimus
ATATCTGTAAATGTTCGCGGGTTAATGTCGTGTTTAAATGTTCAAACTGTACAGTGTACTCGGTTTTCGTATGCGGTTATTCTATATTAGGTTGGCGTTACGATGATAGTTATCGTGTATACGGTAGCGTCTGTAGTTTGAGGCACGCTTTCGATAGAATCATGTAATGTTATTAGTGAATGTTTTCGTGTTGAATCAGTCGTGAGTCATCGCCCGGCCCCAGCGATCAGCTTAGACGGTTATGACACAAATGTAACATTATATTTAGTTCGTATTTAAAATTTCCAACGATATACATAATATCCGCACTTAGTCATTATTACTTGAAGTGTTCAAAACACTATCAGTCTGTCTGTACACAGCGCGTAACTCTGTTAAACATAAAGACGCAAACGTGACCATAGCAAGTAACTAGTCGTATAAAGTAAATATAACTCCATAAACAAATCTCCCCTTAATATATGTTTTTAATAACGGTGATAATATTTTACAATCAAAACAGTTTCTAAGGACGGTCTGTTTATTCAAATAAGCACATTTGCATTTTATAAGCAATGGACACATCCTAATAATAAAATATCAACACAAAGCTGAGATATTGCAAGCTGACGTTGTGGTACATTAAATAATAAAGATTCATTTAATGTTGTAGTTACTAAAAAGATTTTTAACTTAAGTTTACGTAATACGTAATCCTTAAATGTGACCTAATTAATAACCTATTACAAAGAAATATTTTTCTTGCTTCTATTCAGCACTTATTATTTATATAAACTATTTAAATATACAACAATTCATACCATAAAGGTTACATTTAACAATATGAATGTTCATATATATTCTAAACACATTCGTCTATAGGTCATGCCGCATAAAATAATTAGTGTTTGACATTTGATTAAAGGTACCTTCCTACCTACCTTCAAAACAGAGAATTGTAGTAATATGAACTAGTAGTGTTCTGTTACCATCCCTGATAATTAAAGTGATAATAATTAAATAATAAAAACTATATTTGCTTTTTATTTTGATTATGATGAATTTCAGGCTATCATTAGGCTTTTACGATGGTAATAGGTAGTCAATAGTAAGTAGGTTTTATTTGTGTATGTGTATGTAATATTACTGAAGCTAGTTTCACAAATAATAAGTTGACTTAATATTGTTAGTAATGTTTTTACCTTAAAACGTACAGACAAATATTTTAAATCAAATATTGTAAGATCTCTTGATAAGCTTTTGGAGCAAAAATATGACTGTGAGTTCAACCCACCATCTCAGCTCATGCGGTGTGGATATGATCATGTGATCTCATAACCGGGGCCTCCGGTTAACATGTACTTCGGCTAAACTAATTGAATCAAACCATGATAAAAATATAAAGCATCTCGGCAGGACGCGGTACAGCTTGCAGACCGTTAAATTGTCACCATTGTTCTCTTATATAGTGGAAGGACTTGCATAACATGCGCTTATTTGAGCGTTGACTTGCAATTACTTGCATCGTGTAATTCCCTCATAAATCACGCATTAGACCGCATTTTACACTCGCAACGTTTCCTTCACCATAACAATTGTTCCCTTGATGTTAGAGTAATAAAGTTATGTTTAAATGAACTATTATTTTACATCAAAGCAGTGACAGTATTTTTTTTTTGTGCTTTTCAAGTATGTGGGCTATTTTGTGGATAATGAAAATGTATTTGTTTTGTTTCCTCATCCTAATGAAGTTTACGTTGTATTTTAAAATACTTGATATGCTTACATAAACTTATGACAGATACTTATAGATATATAGATTGAAAATTATTGTTTTATCATTAAAGGTATAAAAGTATAAAGGGTAGGGAAATACGATTTTTGTCTCTTTCTTACACAGAAAAACATATCGCCTTCTCTTTTTTATGGGTCTGGTTTCTATTGAATAATAATATATATTATATTCTGCGTGGTGCTGACTGACTTAGTAACAAATGTATCAAATGAAACATTATTGCTGGCTGTTTAAAAAAAAAAAACTCCTCTGATTCCTCGAAGCGTACGTAGAGTGCTCTTGTCGCGCACTCGCCGTACAAAAGCACTCATCATTGCCCTTCGGGTGTCCCGATCACTTATTATTTCCGAACGCCATTGTTCTAAATTTAAATTGCGCGGTAAAGTCATGCGTGTGCGTCATTAACTTTTTTATGATGCCTGCAATTTTTTAATTCTGATTTTTGTTTAGAATACAGTTCCGTAAGTAATATCTTTTGCTTTAACATTATTGTTAAATTGATCCAGGTCTACTAAATTCCTTTATCAACGTTATTAGTTAAAACCAGCAATTTATATGACATAATAATTATTACCGATATTTCATTTTAAAGTTCAGGTGAGGTGAACCTTTTGCTTACTACGAAGGTGTATTTTTGATGCATATTAAAGTATTTATAGATATGTAATGTCTACGGTCTCTATAAAAAAAAACAATAATTATAAAGCGCGCGTAATTCTAATTTCGAATTCAAATTAAAGCCGCTTAATGCGCGGGAGCGACCCCGTAAAAAAAGAGTTGACGAGTGCTCGGAGGGTGGTAATTTTTCATTAATTTAAGTTCACAATTCCCTGTTTTGTTTGCTTTTAATCGCATTTCTAATTAATCCCGTCGAGAATAACGTGACAACTGTCGACTATGCCCGCCATTTTTTCGAGCACAGTATAGCAGATGTCGGCCGATTTCCATTTGTTTCTGAGATTAATGATTCGGTACGATTGTGAATTTTTCCGGTTGGCTTTTGTTGTTTTAGAAGCAATTTGTCCGCTTACTTTTGTAGAGCATTCGTTAAAGCTTCGACGAATGATATTCGAAACGTACAGAAAAAGTATTAAGCAAAAAGGATTGTTAAAATAATCTTTGTTAAGTATTCAACAATCCTGGCTAATGGATGGCGTTTCTCTTTGTGTATACGTTGCTTGTTAGTGAGTGTCTGTATTAAAACTAGTGACACAGCTCTGGTTGGCTCGAACCAGAGACACGGACTTAGAAAACAATACTGCAAACAGTTTTTACAACAAAATATTTACCGCAAATAATATGTTCAATATTTAAAACGATTATCATTTAAAAATGCTCAATAAGTATATATATAGAATAACTAAGAATTGAAATTATAAACATGAATTTTGAGTCATAAACGTATGTTTTATTACCAAGGTAATAAGGTTTAACTTGGTGTCGAATAAACTTTGTTGGGAAAACAAAACAACATACAAATTTAATGTAAAACAATTCACTGTATCGATTTATATTACTGTGTATTAGTGTTATAATTATTTGTAAGGTAATAATTATATAAATAGTTAAGGAATTCATTCATGTACTGAAAATGACATTATCTTAGTAATATTTCATTAAGTTCATTAAAATTTTGATTACACTCTAAATAGCTGAATATCAATTTCGTTTTACATCGAAATAATATTTTAATAAAGATAAATTATTTTTAATTATACGCAATGAAAAATATTTTATGAACTGCACTCGAAATTGCCACGGTTTCAATCTAATCTTACTCTGGTGATGAAATTTTCAATATTTATTTAACGAAACGTTACTTAAATAATCAAAACAATTGGAAAAGTATATTCGATTAAATTATTTTTATTTTAATGTATAGTATACGCACACAAGTAACATTTACGTATAATGCGGAATATTTAACCAGTTTTATAACTGGCTTGAATATCATCAATGAACTGTCTAACTCGGTCAAATGGAAAGTCGAAGTGTTATAGGAGAATAATATGGACGTACCTTTATCAAAGGCGTACGACGTGTCCATAACTTTAATTGTAGACAGAGCTCTGAACGGTATGAATACAGGTATTTATTGATATGACACGCTAGAAAACATTGCTGTCAAAACCAGTTTAAGTTTCAAAAGATAAAATATTAATATTGAAATAAAAATATATCTTTAGCTAATATGCTTAAGTCTCATTCATCATAAATGTGCGATGTAGATTTTAGATTTATTTTCCAACCATAATGAGCTATCCGGTCAAAAGATTATCCAACAAAGGGTGTTAACCGTCAGAAATTTATCCCAAAGCCAGTACTAACACCTTAATATATAATACGTGTACATAGCCTTTATCGTCTGCAGTGCACTATAAGTGTCTAGAGCCTGTAAATTTTCGCAGGCGATCTGCGGCTGGTCTTTGTGCTATTAATTTGTAATGTCCCCCCTCGCCTAGATCTACACGAGGAGGCTGAAGGCGGGATAAGTCCCGGCTTTTGATGGCGATCGGCTGTCGGCTACATTGACAAAATACCGGCTCTAATATAAATATGCATCGGATTTTAGATAAAATACAGTCGACAGATGATAATGTATAAATATTTGTCTAACAATGTTTGTGATAATTATTATAATGCCGTTCAACGAAATATCATTTATACCTAAGGGCAGTTTTTTTGCACTTGTTTTAATTCATTACAATTTTCATGCGCCTACAAATACTTAATGCGTATAGCATTGGTCGAAACACGTCAAACAAAAGGCAGCTGTCAAAACTATGGAAAGTCAATTAATCGATCAATTGCCAGGTTTACAGTTGCCCTTCAAGCTATATTTATTGTTTTGATTACTTTTTCGTCCGACATATGCAAAAGTTTATTATGGAATGCTAATTCGAGCGCTGGTCTTTAAACATGACTAGCTGATTATATAAAATTATTTATTTGTATTATACAGTAAAATGATTTAATTAGAATAGTGGCCTGCCGATCGTAGTGTAATAAATCGAATTGCATGTTGAACGGTATCGATTCTTGTACCTTAATTCAATCTGATCTAGACTTTTAATTGCAAGCGCAATAATTTATTGGCACTGCACACAGATAGATTTCCTTTCTAGAAAGGCAAATACAGTCACCAATCTCTAAAGCTACGGATATCTCGAGATATATCGTCGGATCGCTGCCCCATATCGAGTCCTTGCCGATCTTCAATGGGGGCCCGCGTTTCCGATAGGATTAAGCCAGACTTACTGCTCGGTCAGGAACACGGCGCGACGCAGTAACCCTCCCCCCCTCACCCCTCCCAACGTCGACTACTCCCCCCCTCAACTCCACCCGCCGCATTAGGAGCAATCATATTCGACGGCTGCTACGTTTTGGCATCAGTTCCTATTGCTTAGGCCGACCAGCTATTTGCAGAACAATGATCGCTGGTGTCTTAGTTTGTAATGTATTTAAGGTCCGATTTCGCATGCCGGTTAATTGCACTGCAAGATGCAGTTTTAGTATGTTTGTTATGTAACACGTACCACACACGATATTTGGTTAATCGAATATGATTCTTATGATCATATCGCGATGATCTAAATATAACTTACGATAATTAATATCTCTATGGAGAGACAATAATGACCTGCCACAAAGGACTGCAGCTTATATTCTCTAATAAATATACTTTAACTGCTTCTGAATATTACATTAAGATATTCAACCAAAACTTTATTATTTTATATAATAAATTATGTATATATAACTAAGTAGTTGTGTCTATATTTGACATACTCAAAAGAATTCAATGATATTCTTTTTTAATTTCGAACAAACTGTATAATTTGTTTAAACTAATATAAGAAATATCTTGTATAATAGATGTAAAATATGCGGCACTCAATACGGATATTATTTGTTTTATTCGGCGCCGATTTTCCAAGAAATATTAAATCGGTGTGGGAGCTTTCAGAGAAGAAAATAATAAATAGTCTCGTTGCTAGCTTTCATACGTCTTAATATTGTGGTAGTGGATAGTGATTTGTGAGATATATTTAGCATCATAATACAAATAGATCATCAATAAATTATTCAGCAAAACATCGTTCAAACCTCAACCATCACTTAAATAACTACTATATATACTATAGAACGTCTTTAAAACATAGAAAGTAAATTTAAAATCTAATTCAATAAAAAAGGCGTGAGGAGTATGTTTGGTGTGTGTAAGCTACGTAATCCGGAAAGTTGTTTCGTTCAGACGGGGCTTCCCCCAGGTAAATAGACGGGAATTTTCCTTCCCCATTCCGGGTCTTGACCTACTTGCGCCCGGGTTGGGGACGGTCATGGTTTTCGTTCTTTTACTTTCCTCCGCATGTCCGATATACTGTGTTTGTTTTGATACGTCTACATTTGTATTGAAGTGAAGAGTATACAGATTGAATGACATGCAAAATCCAATAACTATATATAGCATTTGTAAATATTGGTATTAAGATTAAATTTTGTTAGCTTACATATTTATTATATGATTATACTTATAGCAATTATTTATTTACTCATATTTTTTTATAAGTGGAACTCAGTGTTTACGACGATAATTTCAAGTTTGCCGAATTACAGATATATTAGGAGATGATAATATTAAATTCATTATATTTCATGAATAATATATTGATAAATAATATAAGCGCTGAATACTTAATGAGAAATAGTATAATATCGCTAGATAACTTTTAGTTACAAACTAAAAAGTAGAAAGCATACTGGTGGTTTCAGGATCGAATAAGGTTGTATATTTAAAAAAAAAAGTTAACATTTAAATAAAACTAATATTAGCGGATTATTACACGTGTCTTATTATTTTTTAAAAACTACATACTCCCGACGTTTCCGTTACTTTACAGCAACCGCGCTAACAGGCACAGGAGATGTGAATGTCTGTCAAATGTTCTTGTTAACAAAATATATATTAGTTTCATTTAAATGAATACACGCGAAAGACTTAGATCTCATTTAGTTTAACTTTTCTGTAATATTAAAAAACATAAGTTAATAAAATGTTTAATATATAAATAATGTTGGTTACGTAATGATGATAATGTATGATGTACAGACGAGTCGGGATGCGAGGCTGACATGCAGGAGGGGGACGCGGGCCGACACTCGCCGCCCCGACAGCGAGAGCCCATCAACTTGAAGAATGAGGTGAGCCACTTAACCCACACTCGCTTAACGTTGTATACCCCTTATTATGCTTTGTTATATTGTCTTGGACCCTGGATAAAATGTTTTAGTCTGCCCTACTTTTGGTATTTTTCTTTCTTAATAATGTTGCTAGTATCCGACATAAGTCTTTGGTGTGACTAAGACTTTTCAAGCTTTTCGTTATTTAGTTTTTCTGGAGTCAGAATGGGAGTAATCTTTTTATTTTTAATTTTTAATTTGTCTTTAAGTATAGTTTGAATCAAATCTTTCAACACTCTTAATATCGCCTACTCGTCACGGACCAGGCCAAGTAAAAAACTATTATCTTTTCATGAAAAACGCATTGCCTTAAATTTTATAATATTTTACAACCACCTTCCAAAAAATAAATATTTATATTCAAGTTGATCCCATATATTTTGTTAAAATCCGGGGAAGATTTGAGATATGAAAAAATAAAATTTAGATTTCTTTATTTTTGGACAAGTTTTATGTTTCTTTAAAATCTGAATGTATTTTATATTATTTGCATCTCTTACTTTAATAGAATATTATCAAAGATGGATTTTATAGATTCTTTTAGTATGAAACCTATTAACAATAAAATAAGAAACCCATATATTTGTAATTTTTTTTACTCTATATTCCACCCTATGTTTGTTAGAAGTATTTTTCCTAGTTTCATTTATTGTTCCTAAGTTTTTAAAAATATTACTAGAGGTGTTTTTTATACAACGTTTATTTTTTACATCATTATAAATAAGATCCGTTTCACGTCCAGCCATACTTTGGGGACCATAAAACTTTAAAAGTTAATCCAAGACATGCCTCGTAAAAGGCAAAAAAGCTTACCTTTGTCTTTTTGGTCAAGTAAACTGAGTAATTGTAATTTTTGAATAAAATTATTTTTACTTTTTACCATCATTATATACTATTAAAAAAAAACAGTACAGGTGACGTTTTGGTCTTAAACTGATTTATTTTTGAGGTACGGCACTCACTAGTTTCATACCAATAAAAATACGTTGTTGTCATAAAAAAATTACCTAGGTGTTAGATTAAAATATATTAAAAGTAATTGAAACGGAATTTGCTGTGTTATATTTGTTTAATAACACTCATGAGATATTATTGGACCTTAAGAACTTGATCGTCATAAGATGACAGAAAAAGTAATTAAGTCCAAACTATATATTTTTTTCTTATTTGTATATAGTTTTTGTTTAGGTTAGGTTAGGTAGGGTACTTACAGAAAAGAAAAATTTGAGTATCGAAATATATTCTTCGAAGGATAAAAAAAAACTTCACATTTAAACTAAAAGCTTACAAAACTGAAATAAAAAATAAAAGTAGCAAAAATATAATCTTTTCGAACGGCATCTTTAAGTGTAATTGCCAAAAACAAAGGTAGAAGAAGTAGACACGTAAAGTCAAACAAAAGCTGTAATCCACTTCGAGTATCGCAAACAATGCAAAACTTTAAACGCAGTAGCAAACAAAACAAAAGGCGGAATGTTTTTCTTTATAAACACGTGCCTAAAAGAGTAGGAACAAGGACAAAGTTAAGTGCGAATATGCACGCTTAATTTTCAAGTGTTGACCGTAGAGTTAGGCTGCATCGGGTTGTAAAAAGACGACTCTGCCCGGCTCAAAAGGTCCTCACGATTGCGCCGAAAGACTAAACATCCACCGCTTCGTTAGAGGCCTCCGTAAAAAACATCCGAACGATAGCAGCCGACCAATCGCCGTGCTACCGTGGTACCGTGGAACCGGCGCAACCTACTTGCTTCAGAATCTATAGTATCGATTAGTGAGCTTTTTTACCCGCACGCACTCACACATCGCCGTCCCGGGGGCCAGCCTTTTTAACAATCTTTTTTTCGACCACCCCTTCACCCCGAAACCGCCATGTCCATTGCGCGGATGCGAAGACCACCTCGCACCCCTCCCCTCATATAGAGCAGCATTGAAAATGGAATTTCCATGAGTGATGGAGTGTCAAACGGGAAGTGCAAAAAGGAGAAAAAGTACATTATGTTAATTATTGAACGCGTGCTCCGTCGGCCGAGTTTAAATTGAATGTCATGTCGCATTGTGTAACTCTGTTCTCGAACGTTTTTCTTTTTCATTCGGCACTAACTAAGCTTTTCTTGACGGTAAACAGAAAACTCATTTTTGAGTTTTATAAGTTTAAAATTATCATATCTCCCAAATGTTTAAATTATGTTGCACAAACACAGTTTTGGGATATAAATACTAAATGAGCAATTACCGATAAAGTCCCATTGTTCAAAAATTTTGCTGACGCTAAAAGTAGAAAATCATGTTAATTACACCTTGAATCTTTAAAATTTCAGTATTAAATATTTTTATATACAAAATATTTTATACACAGATAAGTATTAAAAATCATAAAGGAAACTTGCTGAATTCAAAACAACTGTTCTTTATAAAATACTTACCTAATCACCGCCCCCTACTGAAACGTGGCAAAAGAATGTCTCATTGAAACACTTTTATCTCAGTAAAATCTTCTAACATTTATTGAAAGCAAACACCGCAACTATTCCGACAGACGCTTTAGTAATGGAAATCCCGAAAAATATTGGAAAAAATAGTTAAAAAATAAAAAACGAAAGCACATTTGAATGAAAATTGGGTGGAGGCAGGCGGCGGGTCCGACGGCCGATCGCCTATTATTATTATTATTACTGGCATTATATCTGCATTTTTTCCCGCGCGCACCGAGGCGCCGCCATGTTTATTTTTCTTCGTTTTTCTTTTTTTCGGGAAATCGGCGGGCGTTACCACCCCACATATGCGATACAGCTACAGCAAACTATGCGATGTCTACAAGTGGACGAACATTTAAATTGGCTCTCATCAAATATTGACTGCGTGTAGTTTTTTTCATTAACCGGTGGTTTTTTCGATCTACCCAATACTGTATCAATTTGAATCAGCGTTTCTTTTGAAATACACTTCGAGAGCTAAATTATAAAAATGTAATGATTTGAATACAATTTCGGCGTGCTTGTAAAAATTTTTTTTGCCAATTTTTTATCCAAATGTGGATTTCTGTATGGTTTACATTTATCATTTCCTAGAAGTAAAGTGAAATGAACAGTTTTGACATATACGTATGAAATGAAATAAAAATATGAAAACAGGATAGAGGATGCCGTGGTTGTAGAGTTTCGGCCAAACAGTTAGTTAATCTTCGAGTACTGAACAAAAGAGTGGCTTATTGTAAGCTAGAATACTAAGCTAATTTATAAGTTGTTGTGGCTTTATGTACTTTGTTATAAAAATACACAAAAGCATATCTGTAAAAGAAAAGGTGATCAGATTCTACAAAGAATTACCGCTGTAAGCGCACGCCGCAGCTCCGCAAATTTATTATCATTAAAAAATGGAAAAAATCATAATTAAAGGGGTGGCGGTGCTGGGGTGCATCCCATTTTTTATTTTAATTGCCTTGTAAATTTACAAACTTATAGTGAAATTTCCGAGGTGTTTATTTTTTCGGTCACATTACGCGGTTTTTATTTGACATAGGGAAATAAAATGTATTATTTTTTGTTTAAAAGATAAAAGCTATGTTTAATGTTAACCTACATAGATATTGTAATGTTCACTTACAGATATATAAGTAACGTGACATTATCTTTGTTATAATTTAATTAGAAATGAAGAAAGTTATCAACATAAGCAGTGTCAACGTTAACAAAGAAACGCAATACTCTTCAAAAAGTTCATGTAAAAATTTATAAAAGTGCAAAGAAAACTGTTACGAATGTTAGAAATAATAATCATTCTATTTTGTTTTAATAATATTATGGTAAAAATCACGAACTTTTAAGCTAATCTAATATATATTCTTATTTAGTAGTACTGTTTAAAATTAATTAAGAATAAAAACTTATTAAAAAATTAATTTTGTTTTTTAATGAAAAAATGAAAATGATAATTTTAACGTAACATAACACTTGGTGCATTAAAATATAATGTATATTAAAAAATAATAATTTCGATACAATTTTAGTTAAGGTAAACTGGTTAAAATAATCTGTTATAGAATCTATTTTTGTTATCCATAATGTATTAAATATAAAAAAAATGTTTTATCAATTTTTTTTTATCGTGAATTAAAACGTGAATAATCTGAAATGTGAACATATATATTGGTTTCATAATTATGATTCCTAAAAAATGTAGGTCGAAGAAATTATTAAAAGATATAATTTAAGTGAAAACCTTAAGGAACTGGAGTACACTAATAATTTACAATGAATACTTTAATTGCACAAATAACGTGTGTGTTTACCGTAATATATACAATTTCAACAAATTTGATCCGCAAAGCAGTCAAGGAAAAAATCATTTGCATCATACATCACAAGAATACGTTAGACGCGGACAAAACCGCTTTTATGTCATGGATGCTATGGATCATATTCGCCTGTAGGGGTCAGACCCTCGAGGTATGGTCAAAATAAATCGTAGCACCCGCGGCCGAGCACGGGGTGATTGATCAAAGTCGTTTGTCAGGCTCGCGTCGCGGTTGTAGCCAGCAATTAGCACGTGATTCTACGTCTAATGCCACCGAATTTAGTTTTAATTACAATTGCTAATTTACTATTTCGGTATAAATTTTCTTCTATACTTGATATGTTCTACACAGAATTTTGTTTCGAAACTCCACAATATCCTATTTGAAATCTATTAAGTATAAGATACTAAAGTATAGCTTTTTTTATGTTATACGTGTAAAAATTTAATATGCCCGATTCGTAGTGCATTAGTTTTATGTAAACACGAAACACTCGCTCGAACTAGTGTCGCATAATGAAAGTAAATATTAAACAATGATATTAAATGTATGAGCCGATGTTTATTACGAACTGATTCTATAGAATGAATCTATTGCAGTTACATTTTTGTTAAACATTACATGATAAAGACGGAGCTCAATGAATTAGGTTACACGCATCAAAATAATTCCACCCTACTATATTGTTAGGAAAGTATTGATGTTATAAATTTTTGACAAACCTACATCACTTTCTCATATATATTATTCATGAATACGAATAAAAATTCATATTCGATTTACAATTGAAAGTTGTAAGTAAGTGTATGTTAGTATCCATACTAAAGCGATAACAATCGTCAGATGCTCATAACATTTATGAGCGAAACAAAATAACAGAAATCCTATTATCTGGCGATGAATATTCAAGCCGATGAACTCTCAGAGACTTGCTGAAATAATCAAATAAGAAATCCAAACTCACGTGGTATTTTAATACATACAAATGCCATAGCGTATGAACAATACGTTTGTCTTATACGTAAAATGAAATATATTTAATTTTATATAAATATGAAATATATATAAGTATCATTGAATTTTAACTTTAATTAATTGTAGTTTTTTTTTAAGTTTATTTTTATATTAATCATTATATTGTATATATGTATTTTTTTTTCTTTAGGTAGACGTATTTCTTCCAGATTGGACGCGGCTAGTGTTTTATTCATTGCAAAACCGAACCATGAAATCATAATAATATTAATATTAACAACGACGCTGGCATGCATGCAAGAAAAATCAATGCAGCATGCATTTAAAGACAGCCCGTTATGCAGAATCACGGACACTTTCTATTGGATCGCTATATACTTCAAAAGGATTCAATTACCATTACGTAAATTGATTTTGTTATTAGCTTTCCGATTTTTACAACTCACGTTTAAGTACGACGTAAACAAAATATTTCCCAAAATAAATTTTAGCAACGAACATATTGATTAGAAATAATGTACAGCGATGTTAGATAAATATCATGGAAACAATAACCATCAAAACAATCATTCGCAATTACAATAAAAATAATAATAAAAAAAAGAAATGAAATCAAACAATCATTCACGACTGTAAATAAAAGTTACAAAGCCTGCTCCAATAAAAAATACCACCGGTCTATTCATTTCTATCAAGGATTAATAACATAGTGTAATAAAATTAAAAAAATATATATAGATTGTATGTGATACTGCGCGGTACAATAGATTGTCACCTGCCACTGCACCCAATAAGGCTATTATGATTATTGCTAAGTGAATCACAGAGCGAACGTTTAGAAACAGTCCACATACTTTGAATGGTTTTTTTATATCAAGCTTTATTTCTTTCATTGCTTCTATCAATTGTTTTTATCTGTAACAAAACGTGATCTGACTGATTAATATTTGATGAAATTTATTTTAGTAATACATTCCGAAATACAATATGAATTGTTAAGAATTTTCATTTGATTACTTAGAAATAGTTACGAAAATATAAAATATTATAATATATTTTTGTAAAAAATATATTTGAAGTCTCCTGTAGTTATATTTAAAATACGGCTGAGGCATTTTTTAAAAATCTTTTGAAAACCAAGACTGTCGTATAATCCGATGAATTTTTTTAATACATTGTCAATAGGCTCTAAATATTGGTAGGATGTATCCAATCCGGCCTAAATAACGCTAGATAGGAATCGCGGCGTTCGAAGCGCCCGCGTGCGACAGCACCCATCCTCTGAAAATGGAGCGGCCGATAAAAAAGGTAACGAATTATAAAAAACCGGAGGCGCACAATCGCGAGCGCGGATGTGTGGGTGGTGGGCGAAATGAAATGAAATAATGAAAAAAAATGGACAAAAACAGTACAAACATGCATTGTCCTGCCGCCCACCCCCTTAATGAGTGCCGCCCGCTCCGACGTGTGCCCCAAGTGCCTGATTATCACCTGATTCCATCAGCCATATCATATTTTTCGCGGCCCTTTGTTTTATCCCTAACGTCAGAGTGTTAGTAAAAAGCTCGATTAGCTTCTATTACGTTTAAATAGATCGTTTAAGAACAGTTTTTACTCGTAAGTTTTAAGTACATAAATGGTACAAGGTTTTGTACAGTACATTAATATATTTTAGTTTTCGGACGCATCACAATTGCGATGTACGGCTTGCTTAGAATCATATTTGAAAGCCGCCCGATTAAGGTTTATTCCGCGTTGTTGGTTCACGATCACCCGACGAATTAGGCATCAAAAACAGCGGCCGAAATTAATTTGTTTATGCGAAACAAAGGTGGGCACTGGCTGCATGCACCCGTGCTTCGCCCACCTCCCGAAAAAAAGAAAAAATAGCGAAAAAGGGGGTCCGGAGGGGGACGGGGAGGCACCCTCCCGCGGCGCGATCGGCATCAGACTTCTTTTTTTAATCGCGTCGCATTCTGAATGGTCGTTTTTGGTAAGCACACACTGCGCATTGCCTATTTTCCAATTTAGATTGCTTTGTATTACCGTCTGAGCGATGCGCAATAGTTTTTGAGGCTCGTGACACGTGAACGCAGGAAATTAAATTCTGTGTAAAATAAAAATTTTCGTTCGAGTCGGAACTTTTCACGATCCCCCCGCGAACCGGTGAGAGCACTTCATCTTGCTTAATTCGCTTGTTCTCTATTCCTTTGCGTGAAACGAGGACTTTATTTGTAGGAACAAAACGAATACACTAATGCTTCAGTTTGCTTTACCTAGATACCTTTTTAATGACCATTTATAGTACAATTGGTAGAATTGGTTGGTTGAAAAGGTAGATAATATTTGGTCCAATAAATATCTCAGAACGTATGTCACGCTAATGAATAAACATTATAAGTCATACATATTAAATAATATACAATATGTGAATAAAATATTTTAGTTCAATTAAAATAGATAAATATCATTATAATTATTCCAAGTCCGTTAACTGCACAGTCGTTGGGAATAATAAAGGCCTTTTTAGTTATAGGAGCTCAGACCAATAACTCAAGTATCAAAATTCTCTGATAATTAGTCGGCTAAAGTAATAAATATAGCCAAGACGATTATTAAGCGGCGACGGCTAATCACAAGGAGTTTAGTGATACCACGAAAACTTGAGACAGACGCCAAATTATAACATAACAGGAACATTAAAATTATATTTAAAATTTATTATCACACATCGAGAACAGCTAACGGTATACATATGTATGTATAAAATATTTATATCTTGTTCTAATTATAACATACAAGACATATCAAGGAAGGTGTTTTTCAATATAAGTTATTTAAAAAAAAAGTTTCCGATGTTTATAATCGTACAGTCCACATCGCCCTCGGCAACTTCGGTTTTCTGCACCCTTCTATATAATTAATGCACCGGTATAATTAGAGAAACGCTTACAAAGAAATCACTGGAGATAGTATCATTTGGGGCAAGTAGCCAGCAAATAACCAGAACGGGATATATATAATTATTTTGTAAATCTTATTGATACACGTAACTTGTTATTATATGGTAATTAAAAAGATTCGTATTAATCACGACTTAACATATAATATCGGTGTCAGTATCTAAGAATGGCACATAATAAACGAGCCATTTCGTATGAGTTTATTGTTGAATCGTCCTTTAAGGCTTCTTATACAAGATAATACTGCAGTCTGAACGGAGACATAATTAGAGGCTGACCCTCTAGGCCTCTTGCTTTGCAATGCAACGACCTGATGTCATTCGAGTGTAAATAACCATGAGCATCGTCTAGTACCAGATAGATCTCGTTTGCATCCAATATAATCAAACTTACAAATTAATATTAACCATAAAATATACACACAGGACAGCATAAACATAAATTATATGTATAGCTTTGGATGTAATACATCTCTTCATTGTAATAGAATTGTTGTTAAGTGTATGTACAGTGTAAAATATAGGAAGACTCTATAGATCATTTGTCCGTTGTATCAAATAGCCGGGCCGGCACTTACCACGATATAAATGTGCCTCATTAATCACTCTAATTAGATCATTACCGGGATACAGTTACTCGCTCACTAGACTTTTTAAATGATTTCAAGATGCGATCTCTAACATATTATGATTAGGTATAAATCTCCTCTAATGTAACACTTGATATATCTGATACTTCCTAATGAATTCTTCTAACGAAGTGTTACGTAGTACTTTATTTTTATTTTAATAAAATTATAAAATGGAAATGCAATTAACATATCATGTAATTTATTATTTTGTTCTATTGATTTGAAACTTAAAACCTTCATCAATACGAGTGATACAAGTTTTCTTTCATGTTAAAATTTTTCTTCAATATTTACTTATCCTTTGAAGTAATGCTCATGAATCACGAGTGTCTAGAATGTACAATTAGCAAACATAAAACCGAACACAATATATATCTGGTATATTATAATTGGTTCGGCTACTTAAAGTAATTTTTCCGCGTTCCTAAGCCCGCGGTTGTCCTCTATCGGCTTAATTGGTACGCCATGATTTATTATCGTTAATTTTATGATAATTAGCCTATGAATAATTTCCAGAACGGCTATTCTGCAAGCCTTTGATATAGTGCACTCTAGTTTGTGTTCTCCACTTTAATTACCTCATAATAAAATCTAAACACCATTGGTATATTCAGACTACTTATTCACATGTATACCATACTATTACTAAACAATTATGAAAATGTAATCTTTATATCAAAATGATTTATAACGTAGAGTCGTTATAAAAATATACATTAGAAGGTAGTTTAAATGCATCGCACAAATCAACATTGATCCATAATTTATATGAAAAATAAAAACTACCAATAATATAATACACATGATGAAATAAAAATCTGCTACGTGCTGAAAGAGGTGACGTTTCACACCCAGAAATTTTATTAAAACAATGAACGTTCAAATAAAATGATACGGCATAAGCGAGGTTGGTTTAGAATAATTGTATTAAAATTCTCACAGCATTTAGAGGCAAAAACGTACAGTGCGCCGCAACCACGATGGCCCCCAATCTATAAGCAGTCTTATTACTAATGCGATACGACATAATATTATGCGCATAGTTATGAGTACCTCTGGGCACCATGTATCAGAACAGGAGCGGATTGTAATAAGTTGGCTGTAATTTATGTTACACGCAATTAAAGTAAGATTGTAGCGGCCTCCAAGTCGCTTTATAGGCTAAGAGCTGCATTGTTGTATCTCCGACAATATTGCTTTACAGCCATAAACAATATATTTTATCATTATTTATTTATTATTTATGTCAACAGTATATTCATTAATAAATTCAATTATATCATTATATTTACTTTTGTTTTTGACTTTATAAGATTAATTATTGTATTATTATTTAAGATGGTTTGAGGTATTGCTATTGGGTTAACTATTAGCTATAATACGCTAACGACCTCTCGGTACCTGAACATTAATAAACAGAGAGCTCTACTAATATAGTAATGATAAGAAATGAGGTACCGCTAAAAGCACCTATTATGTATTTTGTCACAATTTATCTACTGGTCTATTGCTTGAACCGAATAGCGACTGCCGAGAAACTTCAATCGAATATCATCATTAGCCTACAGAATATTGAATTCATTTTTGTTCAAATTAATACTACCCACGCTCCTTAACTATAATCGCCGATACGAAGTTCCTGTCACTAAATGAGATTAAATGTGTACGGGGAATGTTTCGCAATAACATAAGAACATATTTTAATGAAGCCGGCCGTTCGGCTACATCGTGATGTCATAATTCGCGACAACACTGAATTGGGAAGTGATTATAATATCTGGCATTTAAACGCGCTATCGAAATTTTAATTACGGAATTTATAAGAATTTCACATTGTTGTATCGGCCATGGAACCGTTAACCCTTCACTCGTTAGTACTCAAGAAGAAAATGAAGTCGGAGTGACAATTATTATTTATGTTAATTATATTCGAAAGTCGCCTTATTATTCTGGCTTTAACGGCTACTGTATTGACGTATTGAAGGAGACGATGTTTATACAGTTTTAGTGTAAAATTTAAATCAAAACTCGACTATTTTTTTCAAGGTCTCACAAACTTTAACAGAAATTGTGTTTCATAATAGCTGAAGACTTATACATATAATAGATATATTATTAATACTATATTTATCTGGGTTCCACCATTACTTGATACATCACTATTTCTAACCATTTTTATATGGAGCAAATAACACTTGCAATATCTACTTTACTAAGCATTGCGTGTTCAGTTACGTGTGTCTTCGAAAGAAAGTTTTGTTAGACTACATCAAACACAGACGAGGCCGCGGGCAGCAACTACTTTATTAGTAAGCTGGCTATTTTGTGATAATAATGATTTGTTTTACTTTTAATATGTATCTGATTCCTACGCTATTTGTTATCTTGACCAGCTCGAACGATTTATCCTAACGTTATTTAATATGATCTACAGTTATATTTTAAAAACACTCAGAGACTAAATAAATAATGTGATCATTCTAATATAAATATATATAAATGTCTTACTGAAATGCTAACGTAAATCTTAATAAAGACTTGAATAAAAAAAAGAAATTAATGTAAATAATAAAAAAAAACTTTACATTTAGTAGGACATAAACTGTTTGTCATCAAAATAATATTAGTTTAAAGTTTGTGTTATTATTTTTTCTTTTATGCGATCTAATCAACTAGAAGAGGTTCCGATGTCAATAAACAAATAACAAAATTCACTATTCTCAAATTAATTTGTAATTTAAATCCAATTCTCAGTTCAAACTTCCTACTTTCCCTTTAAATTTTATATAGTAGTACTGTTAGTATGTGTGAGTTGTAATCTAATACAGATTTAGATATTGCAATAGTCCCAACAAGATCCCCGATTGTGATAAATATGCGGAGGTTTGCGTGCGCCTGCGCAGGTCGTTGGCACTTTTTATTTAATTAACTTTCGTTTTTTTTTATAATGAGATATTGAACTGGAAAGTTTTGATCAAACCAAAATTATGGAATATCTTATACAGGATTAAAGCAAGATAAGTGGTAATACATCAGTGATGCTAATATTTTTAATATATGAATTTAAAAATAATATATATGTACGTTTTAATTATACGACTGTTACAAGCAAGTTACTTCATAAACACAAACTGTTTAGGATAACTTAACATTTTATGTATTTATATATAAAAGGCGTTAGTAATTATATTTAATGTATTCAATGGAAATTATTGTTAAATAAGTTATTTCTTATTCGCAAGTATTTGTAGAGTTCGGCTTAATTAACCAAACTAAGCATCGTAAACCAGTTTTTGTTCATTAAAATATAATTTATATCTGAGCCCGATCACAGCACTCGAATGAGTAATTTATTATGTTAATGAGCTCTTACTTTAATTATCTGCCAAAAACACTTTCTTGCTATTATACATTATGTAACATACATACACACATACAAACACACACACACACATATATGTATATAATTTAATAAGAATCTATCGTAATGATTCTTTGATATGTATCACGTGAAATATTATCCGATTCATCTGAAGCTGGCGATTTCGATTTGTTAAAAAGAATGATGTATCGATAAGCAAACAATTAAAATTAACATATTTCCCACAGGATTAATAAGAAATGTAAATACAAATGCTACCAATCAAGGAGCTGTATCTCCAATTATTTCTTTTACCACTCCATAAATGCACTCGATGATTATAATCGATATTCGTAAATTATGTCTCGTTATGTTATTTCATTGTACTCTTCGTAACTTAAGGGAATATTTTATTACTGTTTTTATATAATTTATTTTATCATCATTAATCTAAGGTTACAATGTACGTATATATTCTTCTCTTTGTTTAATGCTTAGTAAGCGTGGATGTGTTTTTTTTTTTCAGAAGCTCTGACGTATTGTAGGAAGTAGATTTATTTTCTTCTGGGGTTCAGGTTATAGTAGCTACCTCACTGTTCTTATAGAACAACTGTTTAACCAAAAGCCTTTAGCCTGTTTAACCTTCGAGTAAAAAATCGTCTTAATTTATATATGATATATAGTTTATTAATATTACATATACTTATTAAGCCTGCAGGCTGGTAGGCTGAATGCTTTACGGCTCAACCCCGCCCAGCTCGCGTTCACGTTAAGGAATGACCGTCAACAAATGATCATTCTGATTAAACTTTGCCTTTTTTCGGTACATTTATAAATCCGCATTTTACAGCCTTAGATGTTTTGGTTCGGTAAATGATGATATAATCAAAGGGTTTTGCGAAAATCATTTTACGATTCACATATCGATAGCATTTAATGTATTTATTGATATTACAGTTTTTATTAACGTTAATCAATAATGTATGGATGAGATCTTTAATAAATTCAATTTTTTTATTGTGTATAAGTCGATGTATCTGATGTTTAACTTCATAGATTTTTCCGTTTAGTTTTGCTCGTCTTCAATGATAATAACATTGTACTTATTACAAATTAACTCTGCTTTCAGGTAAACTCAAACATTATTTGTCTTTCGAATGTAAGTGAAATTAAAATGAATAATACATTAGTGTATAGTTCGCTCCTTTTGAGCGAATTGTTAATACAAATAAACTATCAAGTAAATTTATATCAAATACGTATTTAGGGTACGCGTAGACCAAAGACAGTAGTGAATGTTATCACAGCCTTATGACGTTTGATGAACATTAACTACCAATTAGTATTGATGCATATTATAATTCATAATTTGATACAATTATTATAAATAATATATAATTCATGATCTAAGATTAAGTATTAAATTTCTTATATATGTAATATTTTAAATACTTTTCTTAGATTCAAAACAAGTAAATGAAAATAAAGTAAATATGAAAATTTATGTTTATTTTAAATAAAGATACTTACAGATTGATAATTTTAAGTTTTCACGGGTTTTGTTTAGTTCGCTGCGGGTAAAAATAAAAAGTCTCCGTAAAATTATTCCATTTATTTACTTTATGACATAATTGTGTTAACCGAAGTCAGAAAACTGTCTGATCTGTTGTCTACGGTATTCCTTAATCGAGGCGAGTCGCATTTTGAAGGCAAATTATCAAGGCGCGGTGGGGGAAGGTTGATAATTAAAATCCGTTGATTAATATGTAAATGTAATAAGATTACTCTCTCCTGAATAATTTAAGGGGAAGCCGGGGTAAGTTATACACGCTGTGGTCTCTCATTATGGCTTAGTAATGTCTGTGTTATGCGTAAACGATGCAAAACATCGGAATCCTAAAATGCATGGTGAAATGTATTAAAACTGTGAAAAGAGCGCCATACCTTCATAGTGAGTGTGAGGTAACGGCAAACAATCACCCAACGTAGTAAGTTAGTTCTAATAATAAATGTATTGTTCCCTAACCTCTGTAGCGTATTTCATTGTTGACTGTATGTAACGTTACTAACGAACACGTACTATGTTAACTACACCACAATCTCAAAATCTAGAAGCTAAGCTACACGTTTTCTCATAATTCCTCCAAAATTTCTCCCGCCAAAACGGCCATGTTGTTTCCGCCATCTTTATTAAGAACGCATGGCCTCCCGCCTCCTGGCGTTGGTCAACAGCCAGCAGGGCGTTAAAGGCATCAGCTACGGCCACCCACCAGCTTCTATTAGACCTCTCTACATTTCCCTCGTTACTTTAAGCCGGGCTAACTTTCACGGGTCAGCATATAGTGGTTGACGGTGTTTGGCTCACTTGTCTAATGGCTTTGATTAAACTGCCAGTTTATTTGACGGTACGATGCGTGCGTGCGGCCACGTATGAATTTATGCTTAGACGACGTCCTAGGATAGAATTATGATAGACGTTCTAAATTATGACATATTCTTTTATTCGGACTCATTTTAATATCATCTAACATATCTACATTATCCCAATCAGATATAATGGTAAAATATTCAGAACTAAATGTTTTTTTTAAATATAAAAATGCAACGGAATGAAAAATATATCATGTTATTTAATTAAGGTAAAATAAGATCAATCTAATTTTAATTCTTTACATGCTCATAAAAATATATAACTCTAAACGACCGGTAGTGTCAATTTTATTTATAGATTTTTAGTTCAAAATTTTTAATTACTATTTTATACAGTCATACACTAGTCGTTTCTTTAATCTCCGCTATTTAGACACACACACGTCCAAATTAACTTTCATAGTATCAACATTACCAGGAAGTTTAATATTTATATATATTCATAAATAAAAAATTCAAAACGAATACATTAGAATATAGTATAATTAATACACACTACTGACCGATATTTCGATAAAATCTTGATATATTAACACAACCCCATTCCTCGAACCAAAGCTTTATGCTCTAGAATAAACCAAGTATTCTGAGTAATAATATTACGTTTCCCAAACAATAGGTTCCCGAGTCTTGCTCCTAGCCTCTCAATAATTAGGATAGTGCATCTCGAACCGAATGAGAATAAAGCCTGGCCTTTGTACGACTGTGAGTAGACACTAGGCTTGCGTGTCTTAGTTTATATATGCATCTTGATTCTGGGTATTTATGTGGGCTGGCCAGGGCTGCGTCCACTTTGGCAAGATGGCAAAATTGTTTCGAGGATTTGCTGGATGCTTGTCTTAAAATCAGTTATCCTAAGAGAAAACCATGAGGCTTCTGGATTAATTTTGTGTTTTTATATGATTAATTTAACAACATTACATTGATTCTAATTTCTAATTATTGTATAATAACAATTGTCCGTTTATAATAAAATAGACGTATTGCATAAATTATATTTCAATATAAATTTTTATAACCATCATTTAACCCCTTCCATTCTGCTGTCTGTCGGTTGTCTATAGTTGGCTAGGTTATAAGGAAAATTATACGTAAGCCAGGTCAGAATACAATAAATTTCCCAACCCTGGCAGAGAACCCAAGCACGTCCTCCACATGCCAGTTTCTGATACAAAGGTCGTATATTTCCGTCAGTACACTGCCCTTATTATATCAAAAAGCCTACATGCACGCCAAAACTGAATTACACCCCAACAAGCCAAGATTCGTATTGAAAACTCTAAACAAAAAATTATTACACTAAAAGCCAGGTAAATTTCGGCGCATCGGTTATGTACGCACGCCATAAACTAATATTCGCTCGGACACTACTTGGAGTTATTGGACAATGTAAATGAACGCTATCTCCTATAACGCCTGCCTTATTCCCCCCAGTCGGGCCAGTGCCCGCACGACCCCCTGGGCGCCTCCCGGCCCCTACCGATGTCTCATCAGTAAGGATTGAACCCTTTAATGTATTCACCGTAACTTCGGGATGAGTCTTGTATTAGTGTTATAATGAGACGTGGCCCTTAGGAGTTATGGCTATACTTATGGGTCTCTCGGGACCGGATTACCTTCAACCTAGTTTCAATTTCTATATGAGGTTTCATTAGATCGACTTGATATCATATAACGTGGATTACACATTTAACACACACATAAAATATAAAGCATTAATGTAAACACAATGCTTAACAAAGTTGTTAAATAACTCGTTAAATTTATAGTATAAAATACTTATTATAAAAGTGTGTTTTGAACGGAACTCAAAATTAAAATTAAATTAAAACAGTTGTTCAATTTGACTGTTCATTTCAGTCTCTTATACAACTCGAGATGACGACTTATTTTTGAACATCTCTCGAATTTGTATTGTCATGAAATTAATATAATTACAGTAATTTATTTCAAATATTAATTATTGACTCTGTTCTTGGTCGCTAACAAATCGATAATTCTACCAATTAGTAAGTACCAATTTTCCAATAAAACTTCAAACTGTTTTCCATTCCATTATCTCTCGCCACCCTTTATTGCTTGCAAAGTTAAGCTAGCTCTTTCCACTCCGCTCAGAAATTATTACAATAATAATATTATTATATTAATAATTGTATTGATAAGGAGACTCTCGTAATAAGGGTAAACCGTCCCCTTTCTGCCAGCCATCCTCAATAGGAGAATTTATGTAACTAATGAAATAAGCGAAGTGCCGCTCCCCCTCAACCCTCTCCGCCCACCCTTCATTATCGGAAAGTTTGAAATATAATTTGAAATTATGCTCAATGTTATATTGAAGATAAGAGAAACACAAATTCCTTTAATTGGACTTGTTAAAGTGACTCAAATTAAGTTAACACCGACTTGATGGTATTACTTTTGAAGTTTGGAATTATGACGGACTGTCCGTAGCTCTCGGATCCATGGGGCGATGGATGGGACGATTAGCTGGAGAAAGAACAGTTATGGTTTCGGAGACGCCATCACGTTTTATAGGAAGACTTTTATTAGAACCTATTGCCCTTGTTGGAGTTTCAATGAAGTCGATCCGCGAACAGAATACCGATAATTGATACTAATAGTCTAATCTTTTATATTATTATTAACATCGTTGTTATACGTAATGAAAGCAATGTTGACGTTTTGTAGACTAAAGTTGTGCAGATAACCCTTAAGGTTATAGGTTAGGTCAACTATTGATTTTGTCAA
This sequence comes from Danaus eresimus, assembly GCA_018231745.1. Classification (NCBI taxonomy): domain Eukaryota; kingdom Metazoa; phylum Arthropoda; class Insecta; order Lepidoptera; family Nymphalidae; genus Danaus; species Danaus eresimus. Next base: position 24,418 of record DVQP01000074.1, read on the forward strand.
TGCGCCCAACTCCGTCTATAAGCAGGGGTTCGCAACTTGAGACTATCACAATTAGGCGCCGGCCTCAATCTAATTATATTTCTGATTGGCCCCGTGTAGACGTTGGACTGGTTTATGACGAACAACATACACAATAATAAACATCTACTACAATACAAGCAAACGTTTTCTTATACATTGATATAAGTTTTAATTTATCGAACTAAATCTTATCTCGGATATCGTCTGCGTCTCGTAAAACTATTTAATATTCCTGATTGAAATTAGAAAAGTCTTGAAAATGATCTTCTATAAAGGGGACAATAGAAAAGCGTGCGTTTTTCTAATTTTTTATTAACATTGTTTGTAAACTGACAATTTGTATCAATTGAAACAAATTACAGTCATCCCAATTAGATACAGATCGGGATCTAATTATTCGAATTCGATTCGTAGCGAGCGCAGCACTATTCTGATTGTCGACAAGCGATTTCGGAAATTACTAAGGCGTCGACGCCGCCTCATACCACCCCGCTGCTTGCTTCAGTTAGGTTAGACGTCCAATCATTGGTACATTTAACAATTACATTTTATTTTAACATCGCATGCATCGGACTTTCAGATAAATATTAACACTCATATATTATGTTATGTTTGTGTATACGAGCCTCGCACTGCTTTAAATTTAATACATTATGTCTTTACGTTTACATACATGTGCTTAGCTATGACAATGGATATATTCAGAATTCATGAAAGTTAACCGTGCGATAAGATACTCATTAATATAATAATAATGTCCGTATAGCACTATGATTACAACGTTTGAATAGCGGAACAAAGCCGATAGTAGTTTAATCCGCCATCTTTGACGTCGGTCAAACAATAACGGAGCTATTCTAGCTAGTATCGACCAAAAATCCCTCACACTCATTACCATAACAATTTAATTAATCAAGTCCCTCTGTTATAGCTACAGTATTATTATTATTATAAAACAATAATTTATTTCTATATAAATAAATTTATAGAAAGTAAATTATAAGCGATAATTAAATTAAATTAGTCCTATTTATTTTATGTCTTCGTTGTCACTTATAACAAAAGCATAACCAAAACTCATTAATGCCATTTTTTTCATTATAAGAAAAAAGAAGGAACCAATCCAACTAATAAACATCTTTAAGTCTTTATAAATACATTAGATAAAGTCAGTATATACGGTAAATGATTACACCGTACTTAACATACCACCGAGAAGAAATGTAAGTCGATTGCGGTTGAAAAACTGCAATAATGGCGTGTGTAGATCAGATAATCGCAGGTTATCTGCGTCGTTTCCTCGCCTCTTCCCTAAAGACCGACCTCCCTCTCCCCCCGGGAGCCTCTCGCCCCTCACCGCACCTCCCCCCCTTCCAGTACATCATCTCATTTGAATTTCTAACTAGGAAACCTCCATGCAATTATTGGATTAATGTAAATTACGCAGTCTACAGCTCCACGGTGCACTATCAGGACGGGGTTTAATTAGAATCCGGTTAATTCTAATAATAGTTGATAATATACTGTAATTTCTTTTATTGTTCTGAGACATACCTATAGGTTAGTTACGTAATAGAGACCAAGGAGTAATGTGAAATCTTCAGTAACATTTTAGAGATTTCAATATTACTCATATTTTCTATACGTAACTATGGCTAATTGTAAAAATGTTGGGGAAATATTTTTCACACCATAAACTTTTACGATCCACTTCTATCATAATACTTAATTGATTTATTGCTGTGGCAAATTTCCTTTATAACTTTATGTACTTTTTAGTTTTTATAAAACAACGTTTTTTAATGAAATTAACAAATGCCCTGTTAGATTGCCTTGTAGTTAATTAAATTAAAACAAACAGAAATGAAGTGTGAAAAGGCGTGTGAAACAAAATAAATAGAAATGGAACATCTGAATGTAAGTCAATGGTCCGTAGCATGGCCTAGTGAAGGAACGTCCGCAAATCCCTAAACAAAGTTGAGGCGCGCACAAACGACCAACAAAACATCCAAATATCCCGCCGTGACCTCGAAACCGTAGGTGAAAGCCCTCGGGGCTCACGTTGGGGAGCAAAAAATGTCTAACCCCCCCAAGGAGCGGGGGTTGGCCTCCCATGAATGAGCGAAGGAGGCGCGCGTCCTTGGAGCAAAAAAGTCACGTGTCCCGCGCAACAGGTGCCGACCTAAATGTATCCGTTTAGACCTTTGAGAAAAATGCATTCATCTTTTAACCATTCTGTCTTTTCTTTAATTTGTATTTGAACATTATTGTGTACATAATAACTTTAATTTCTGATTTAGTTATAATGTATTATAAAACTTTTCGTTCATATGATTCTAGTTGAAACGTTAGTATTTCAAAGTCAAATAAATCCACACGTCAACAGTGACAGACACAACACAGACTTAGCCTTATATTTATTTCCAACAAGTTTGTAACAAGTAGCTAGCTTTGTGAGCGTCCTTTATGAATGGCGCTCTCCCTCGGCCCCGCTTAACACAAATGTCACGACGCCCCGACGAGCCGGAAAACTCTCTTTTCTTCCTGAATTGTTGGTGCATTCAATCGTTCAAAAGTAAACCTTAATCCCGAACAGTAACGCTTAAAACTCCACGGCGACCATTGAGAAAATTTAAGGAATTTTCTATGAAACCTCAGTGTACAAGTTTGCTGCGTATTAGATGGTATTACGGTCGCTTTTAGCTCGTCACTAATATCGTCGGTGGTACAAAATCTTCCAGTCTCCTGCGGCAAATTGTTTCCTCACGCGGCGTGTTTGTATTTTATTATACATTTTTATTTCTCGATAACATTAGCTTAACCGACTTTTCATTGCCTCCGCTAGGGTTGGCACTTGCTAAGTGTTTTTAATATGTGCAAATTAGTTGAGCGTGTGCATTCGCTTCTCTTTAACCTTCTTCACGTGTGGTTTGTTTTTGATAAATAGAATTTTTTATGTATTATCTACCGAACATTCTAAACAAATTATATTTGTGATATGCTAATAGTTTGTGTAGGCGAGTTAATTATTATTTCAGCTATTAAATGTTTGATTAAGTCGAGGTCATTTATATTAATATATAAATGGCATATTGAAATTAAATAATAAATTAATTAGCCGCTCGCATAGTTATCTCTGCTCAAAGCGTTCATAACTTTTAAGCAACCGGTCTACTGACATTTAAAGAGTAATTATTATGAAATACAAACTCAATGTAAATAATATCTTTTCTCTTTTGATTTTATAGATATTAATTTTTATTTAGGCTTATAACTAAGTATTTTTTAACTTGTATTTAATAATGATGTTATATAAATAAAAAACCTTGTACCTCGATAACCCTGAGCCGGACCCTATCTATTGCTCATTCAACAACCCCCAAGAAAAGTTAAAGCGTTTGTTGGAATGTCAAAAACGTCGGGGCGCGAACAAATATGTGTTAACACAGAGAGCGGCACCGTCTGATTTTGGAGCTAACCAGCCGTTATGTGTAACAGTTAAACAGGGTTTAATATTTTCGGATTAATAAGCTCGTTAAGTTAACTTTACTCTCTGAAAATCTTTTTATAGTAATAAAAAGCCTCGGACACTATTGGTGCTTTAGTCTATTGTACATAGTATGTGAAGCAGGTTGATATATGTGAAATCTTATTCAGTATTTAGTAAACGCAACATCCGGTCCTGTACTTAATACTTATAATCTTACTTGAAATACTTGACATGCAAATTTTTATTTCCATCACCTTGTTTCTATAATTTACTCAAAGGTCACAGTTGAAGCGTACTTCAATATTTGTACACTATAAATGGTTTTCCTTTTTACATGATAACAATGTTCGATTCCAAGACGTATTTAACTTAACAAATGACTGTCAACCGTAATGTTAATAGCACTTAAATATAATGTATAATATTGATAATTCATAGAATGTTAAATCAAAACAAACGTACTGGTAAAGGTAATCTGAATTGTTATAAGCCTCGCATGTCTCTAGTCCAGTTTCTCATCTAAAATCGATAACCCCCCGGGTTGTTATAGCCGCTCCTAATTCTACCCCACGTATGCCGATCTTTGTCGTCTGGTACGAGCCCTGTTCCTACGGACACGGCATATTTTGTTAATACATTTAACAAACATGTCCAATCACAAAACTGTTACAATGTTCATTAAATTGACTGCTTATAATGAACTATTATTATCATTTAAGAGTATTAATCTATAATATTATAATCAACGAGAAAAATATTTATGTATAATGTCTTTGTCTGTTCGTTTGTTTATAATGCGTTAATATATATTTTTTTAAACATCTCATACACACCCTGTATAAAATACTACGGTTCTGTATATATTTATCATAATTATTATATATATGTTACATTTTTGTTTTAATTATTAAGTTTATGTTGATATTACGTAGTGCTCCAAATACTCGTTCGTATAATCAAATCGGCTTACTGCATGAACGTCCATCCTTACGTATACGTATATGGTAACAAATTTCTGTGGTACTTCAATGAAATCAGATACATTGAATACAATGCTTGAACATAAGTTTAATTTTTACCGCGTTTATATATAAAATTGAAATGCTTTGAATAAACCAAGAAAAAGTCGATCGTGACAAAAAACATTAATCCCTAATGATGTACGAGTATATGCAAACAGAAGTTTCAAAACTTTAGATTACGAAGTAAGTCTCCGAAGTCCTTGACTTGTGTACTTTTAGGAGGTTTACTTAGTGGTTACATCTACAATATAAAGATTTAACGTAGATTATAAAAAAATATTTTAAAACTGTAAATAACTTATATGAACACAAAATGATTGTGATTCTATATTGTAAGTTCAGAATAAATATAATAATATTTATGTAAATTTTATCTCAAAATAATGTGATTTTATCATAAATTTTAGTAAGTTCTTGTAAATAAAGTTCGTTTTCACTTCACGTTTAGATGCTATTTCCTACAGTTTTGCATATGAAGCTATGTTAATGGACAGCAAATGCTATATTGACTATTTAGTTGTTATAAGGTTCAGCTAAATTTTTACATAATAATAAAGAATATAACTCAGTAATATAAATAAATAATCTTACAAAAACAAAAACAAGAAATAAACTCTTGTTATTAAATTTCGTCTATATCTATATGGTTTATTTACATTTATTATGTAACCATAATTTATGGCAAGTTGGGCTTCATAATAGAATATAAATGTCCTTATTCTATTAATTGAGTCGAACAATTATAAGAGAATATTTATTTAATATAAATAAAATCCAGAAACGAAGACATTTTACTTTTCTTTTCCATATACTAGAGTTTATTTACGCCGCTTGTTGGATATCAAAAAATATTTCATATATATAGAGAATTACACTTTTAATATTTTGAATAATAAAAGCGCATTTAAAACATGCCAACGATATTAAAGCTATAAGAAGAAGTAGTAGTGGAAGATGTTTACTTCTTATTGAAAGAGTTGATCCACAATCAGGAATCAATGAAGTTTCTGAGCATTTTAATTTAACTTCGACTCTATTACACGTATCATTAACGTCCAAATTTAAATATCACTTTATTTTCTAACATAAATGTTGTATACAAATTTAGCTAATTATCATATACTTATAGTTATATAAAAAAAAATATTTTTCTTAATAAAATTGTATATATGGTTGGAATACCTTATTGCTTATATTTTACGGGGCATATATTTTCACTCCAAGTATATTTTATCTGTTCTAACAATATTGAAAATGTAAGATAAACTGAAAAAAAACTCGAAATGGTTTCATTTTCTTTGCATAACATTATGTAGCCTGATAAACATGTTGTACTCTCCAAAAATTCATATTGTCATTAATATTGAATACTGAAATGCTTTTAAAAGTTAAAAAGCAGGTGAAATATGTATAATATGAATGCTTCGTCACATTAAACACCTAATACTAAATGTCGCAATAATTTTACAAAAGACAGTCTAGCCGTCTTCCTTGCAAGCAACATTAATACTCACATAAAATGCATTGAAACTTGTCCTCAATGAGATTTACAAAGTGTACAGCAATAAAAATTTATCAAAGACGTGTATTATTCCGCGCTAAGACAACAGTTTTCTCATGCTAGAGGAACATCGACCTCACAATCATTACAATACGCCCAACCCAACTCATTATCTATGACCATAGCACCGAATCGATATCAAAACACACGCAAACTATAACACACACAAGCGCATTCTAAACGAAAGTCTACGCTTACTCGTAACCGGCGCGTCAACTTAAAACTTAATTATAATTAATTAAATCCAATTGGTGTCCGTCCCGCTCGCACCTATCCCGTCTTAGATATGTTTATCCCGCTCGAACATGACGAGGGGTAGAAACTCGGTATTGTGTTTTCGAAGACCTTTTATCACGGAGGCATTTCACGAAGTGGAGCATTCGTTGGTTCGATTCCTTTCGGAATTTATTAGCACTTAGATTTTAATTGGACTTCTATTGAGTAAGCTTTTTTTCGAATATTTCTAACTACCTACAGTTTGGTATAGGCGAGTGGCTATAGAAAATTCTGTATTTTTTTATGTTATTTTCCACAATGGAAATTATTCAATATATATATATTACATATGCATATGTTCATTTTCAATTTTAGCGATTTTTACAATACATATAATATGAAATCTTAGTATTCCAATAAATCATTATATTTATATTATAAGACCTGTCCTATTACGTTTGCTGGAACTAAATTGAAAATGGTGTGTGTGTAGAAAATATCTAATGTAAGGCTTTAAGAAAATCAGAACAAAATGGCTGTCACTGAACGGCGGATAATTTAATTGTAATGATCACTACATCGAGCGGTGACGAGTATCAATGAGGATGCGACTAAAGGGTACTTTCCACCCTCCCCCATCAGCCGCCCAAGAAGGGGTTATGTCCCCCTTATTACCATATTTCATTTACTCAACGAAATTATGCTAATTACTTATATTGCTTTGTGTAAAAAGGAAATTTATAAGGATTAAAGTTACTCCCTCACCGCCCTGAACCGGTTCGATCCGGTCTGGGCTAGTTGCAGCAAGTTTGAGGATGAATTATTTAAGAGATGTTTTAAAAAAAGTTTTGTGAAGGCACCCGCGCTCCGCGCTCCTGATTATAATCGTTCGCAATTAAAATTCAAATTGGGGAATTTTTTAATTTTGTTATTGATGACCTTCCGCGGTACGATTGGATCGGACGTTGTTAAAAGTTCCCGAGAAGTTAGAAGTGATTCTTGTTGATTCCCTTATTTATATTAAGGAGCTCTTTGCACCGAAATTAAATGACTTAAACGGTTTTTTTTAAACGAGTTAAATACTTTGATTGAGTCGATAATTAAATTCTCGCTTTTCGTAGTTCTAAATACATTTGATCCGACAACTCAAGTTTGATGCCGTTATATTTTTCAAAGTAACATCATGGCTTCACACAACATTAACTCAAACACAATTACAGAAAAATATTATGTAATTTATCAAAACAACACACGAACAATGGTTCAATATTATCCGTACATTAATTACTTTGTCTCAATGAAATATATACATAGGATAATAAATTATATCGTTCGAATTGAATTATAGTAATGAAATACGGAGTTACTTTGGGTACAGAGAGCCCCCGGCCGCTAGTTTCACAACTTATCCAGGCTAAGGCGAGTCCTTATTTAAATGTAAATTAGGTTCATTTCACGAAATTAATGTCGTAGAGATCCACCCCCAATGTAGAGTGACCGTGTTGATGACCTGTCCCGATCATTGAATATGTTTCTTCACACCCATAATCTTATAAGACGACACTGTTTTGTTATGTTTGTGATTTCTTAATATAATTTACAATACTTTTAGTATCGCTAATAATAATAATCTACACAATAATACCTAAACGTAAGTATTCACGATCAGTGTTATTGCTTTTCACTGCTTCCATATAAATAAATAAACACTGAAAGTCATATGGATATATTATTAAAATGTCCTCCAAGACAATAAAATCCAAGACACCCTCTCAGACGAAGTAATGGTTGCTCTATGATTATATGGACAGACGAGTCATTACTCCTGTGTAAGTGTTGTTGCGAATTGCTAATGTGCTCTCAGAGTTTTACACACAAATTAATTGTTACTTTAAGAAGGCTTTCACACTCCTCTTTAAAATTCTTTTGATATTTAAGTATGACCTCCATACTAAATATTACGTGAAAAACGTCCGTTCTAACTTATACTGTCTCTAACTAATCTATATATTTCATTTAATAAATCCGAATGAACGAGTTAAAAATGTTAATAGTAGTTTAAATAAAACCGTTTTTTAACTGATGTTCAAGTCGCTTAAGTAAATTATTCTTGTTTTATTTTCGACGCTTCGAATTCTTTTCAGCTATTCATGATCGCGGCAGTGAAGTTGTTCGTTTTGTGTCAGTACGAGGCTTCACTTATAAATTTATGTTTCTGTTAAATATGTATAGGTTTTAGATTAAAATTGTTTGTACTATGTTTGTGAATTGATGTCTGATTGTACTATGAGTTATTTTTGGAAGCTTAAACGTAGAGTTTTGTATTTTAACCAAATAAATCGAAATTACATATGAAATAGTTCAGTTGTTAATATTGTCTGACAGAAATCTGAAAGTTAGAGGTTGTGATTAGAAAATGGTTGACAGAAAAGTCAAAGCCAGTTAAATGAATATAAAACCAGAGTAAGCAAAATGTTTAACAACAAACCGGTTATTCCCGCAACAAACAGAAAATATAATCGTAAAATTACGATCGCGATCAATTTTCGAGGCGATATTAAATGAAAGGGTTACACCCCACACGCACACACACAGACCAACTACTTAGCATTTTCAAATTAAATACACTAATCATTTGTATAAACGTAAAATTGGATCGATAGTGTCTGTGTGCGTTATAATGAAGGGTAGAAGGGCGAAATTAAGTGGCTCCATACCGTCCCCTCGTAATAGATGTCTTCCACTCAATAGCTTGACTATCACATTTGGACATAGGTTTTAGTTCAGGCTACCAAACATATCACGGATTTAACTCGGAACACTTTATAATGATTTTATGTTCATCAACATGAGGAAAAAGTTTCCTTAATCACATATTATATTAACTTAACGATTTTATGTAAATTTGTGAACATATGACAACTTTGATTGATATATTTATATATATATATTTTTTAAACTGGGCATAAACACTTATGACAATGGCGGGACACAAAAATTTCATTTAAAGATGCTAGTCAGAAATCTGTACCAAAATGCGTTTCAAGAAATTTAATAATCACGGTGCTTTTATAACATAAAATATAAAAATTGAACACGTCACAATGAAACGAAAAGCTCATTTGGGAGACAATTGATATAAGGTTCCACAGCGTGTATTAATTTAACACCAGCAAGTGTACTCAAATACAAATAATGTATGTATACAAACATGTTCAAAACATTCCTACACCAGATAGCATTAAAAAAAACTCACTCGAGATCACGCCGATCGATTAATTAGCGTATTACATACTGTAGAGATCCATCTGTCGTAATTAGCCCGCGATCCCTCGGCAAAAAATAATGACGCACCCTAAAACACTTTCTACTTTTTTTTTTCATTTTTAATCCAATTTGCCGAGGATTATGTTGGTAATTATATTTTTCCAATTGCCGCCCGTGGCTGTGGAAATTCGTTCGCCTGATTGCGAACCGAAAAAATCCGTGCCCGTTGATTAGGCTTTTTAACTGTGATTGTGTGGGTGTTATTAATGTAAACGTGTTCTTCAGCCTTTATGAGGACTTGTTGTATAAATATATTATATAAATTTATACAAAAAAATACTTAGGTTTTGCTAAATAACCTTCAGTTAAAGAATATATCTTCTTCCGACTCACGAGTACGTGCATTACTGCTCAGTCTGACATCCGTTAAGTTGGTTACATCGTGAATAATGATAGAATTTTTAATCAGTCTTTCTAATATATTATTAGTAATAAATGGAACAAAGTTATATCAATGTATTTTCGAATAGGTAAACATATTTTTATAAAAATAAAACAAATTCCACACAAAATTCCGAGCCCTTCGTATTCATGGAGGGAAATTTAAATCACAAGGCTCTTTCAAAAACTAAATTGGTGTTATAATGTTGTAGGTCGCGTAACTGATAGGGGAGAAAGCCACTCAAAATATAAAATAAAACTGTCAATTTTGAGTGACTCAGCTTGTCTTCACTATTGTTAATCGTCGTAATATCCTTTCTCGTACTAAATTAAAGTCAGTATACCAAAATGTATAACATAATTTTTTTATTCTATTATTTTTGTAATATTTTAAGTAAAGACTATAAAATAAACAAAATGAGATCATACGATCATTTATTTTTCAAATAAGGACTACATATAAAATTATTATATATAAAGTCCATTCGTTTGAATAAAAGAAATGTACAATTATAAAAAATATAATTAAGGAAATTAAAAATATTTTCCATGAATAATAAGCCTTTCAGTAACAAATTTATTTATAAATTTATATACAAGCTTTTAATGTATTTCTAACGCTGTTTTAATGACCATTTTAAATAATGCAAATGAAAATGTCGAAGCAATTTTAAGTAGGAGAAATATTAGCCTTCGATTGGAATTACAAAGAATATCACAATTATATTATAATACAGCATAAGCCACAAAACAGTTGATTACGATCGTATAGAGAGTTTTAGGTAGGTATAAAAAATTATTGTATACATGACCTTTCGTTACTAAGATTTCAGTGCTATTCTATTAAGAATATAGAGGTCTAAATAGTTTAATATTATATTATTAATTATAACAAACTGGAACTTGATTAACTAAGAGATAATTAATAATTGTTTTAGTCATACAGAACTCGGTTTAAATGTCAAACTTATCTCTTAATTGGAATACGATTCAGTTAGGACAACAGTAAACTTATAGATTTGTGTCTTTTAAAATGTAAATTTTAAAAAATTTGCTCCCTTTTAATGTTATATCACGTAAAGCAATATATCTAATAAAATTCGGGAAATACAATGTCTAACTAAAATCACGTAACTTTTAGCAAACTTTGCCTTCGTCTTGAATATATCAGTCAGATTCATGAAATACATTTGAATATCTCGTTATTTCTAAAGTACGTTATCATAAATTAATTTCGAACGCTATAAAATTACATATTTTCACATACAGCACACTATATGAAGCAATTTTTAATATAATTATGTGTGTGTATATAGTTATCAATACTTAATTATCTACTGTCAAGTATTAAATTATAATTGACGACGTTACTTAACTAGGTTAGATCAAAGAGCGTGCTTTTGCGTCCAGTTAGACACACTAACTGGCTGCCTGGCTGTACTGAAGGGGTAGAGGGTAGGGGAGAAGTGGGAGGGGGAAGGAAGTTAATACGCATTCGTCCTTCAAACTTACAAATTATATGTACAATTACCCTTTTTGATTAAGTACAGATTTATCCCTCTAATAGTCTAGTACACGCTGTTGATAATGCAACCACTATCATTTATCAGGATCGGACTGGACTTTAGACTTCTGAAAAAAAATGTTTATCCGCCATACAAGATTTTAATTACGTGGTGAGGGTTAGACAGTGCTCTTTCTTGTATATAGGATACGAGTGATATTGTCATTTTGATTGTTATTTTTTGTGCGTTATAAGCTCCCAGTCAACTCGGTTATAATTTCCATTATCATATGTCATATAGTCACGATCTATAGAGCAGTAGACACGGCCCCAGCGCTCGTCAAAGAATGTTTTTCTCTAAGACAAACAATACCGTACTCGCAATAATCATGTAAGTACAACTACAAATGTAACAATGGTAGGGTACTACGGGCTGAGGCGATCACCCGCATGCTTAGGGCCATTAAGCGTTCTGCTAATGAGGCCTCATGACTACACACTAATGCTGTATAAAAGGCTCTTCATATACTCGGCTACTGTGACGTGTGCGACTGTACTGAGACTAGTGTCGTGATGGCATTATAGATACAAACACACAACAAAATATTTGTTAGATTTAACATTTACATTTAGAAACTGTTGTTATATAAACCGAAGTGAAATTATATAATTGTCTCTAGAAATAACTGTTTTAACGATAGAACTAAATATATATATATATATGTACAAATGATTGTATAATTATAATTAAATATATATAAAAAATATTTTATACGTGTTGTATGTTAACCTATTTGAAATAACGAAATCGTGACAATATTTGATACAATCGTATGTCATCAGGCGCCCTTATTCAACCGCGCGGCCTAATATCTATTAATAATGTCAACATTGGTTATGCCACTTAAGTTTTTAGCTGTAGGTAATAAAGCTTATTATAGCGTGATTGTGAACAGACATAATGACTGCGTCTAATGATATACCGAACCCTTCTAGAAAAACGTTAGCCGTAATGAACTTATTTCATTCGAAACAATAATATTAATGAATATTCTAGAAACATGAATGTATTATAAATTTCATAAATATTAACCCTATCGACCCCGTATTAGTTGTAGATACGTCCAACTTCTGTTATAATATTTATTGTAATATAATCGCAACCAACAATAAAATTACTTTACATTAATATTAAGTAACTGTTGTGTTTTTCGACAACCAGTCTATAAAAACAAAGATGACTAATATTGTCCTTTGCATAATAGTTATTAGTTAAAAAAAAACAACAAATAAAAGTTATCAAAAAACTAAGCACTAATTTATGTTCAAACATTTTATAACCCCAGTCGGTCTCTTCGAGGAAATCTAACACAAACATTATTCGTGTCAGTGTGTGCGTGCACCCTAATTGCTTTTGTCATTAATAGACGCGAATACTTCTTAGTCGGTGTATTGTACAATTAGTAATAATGATGTATAATTAGGCTTGCGGTAATGTGAATGTATTGTTGTGTGTGTGTGTGTGTGTGTGTCTGTGTGTACAGGGCGTCCTTGGTTGAAACGGTTTTATAGCCGTGTTAAAAGATATATAACTATGAGTCATTTCGATTCATTACAACCTCTATAACTTTTAGAGGTCGTCTATAATATTATAACATATTTTTAGTTACCAAATTGTATGAAAAATTTGTTAAGTAGAACGTGGAGCAAAATTTATTTAAGTTAAGTATAGTACAGGGTATAAATTCGTCCGTGCAGCGTGCAGTGTTCTTATCAACTCCCATTATATATTGATAGTGGTATGTATGTCGGTGGGGTCGGTTGGTACATTCCCGAACAATGTAAAACTCAAATATTCAGTATCGGGACGCGATCATAATCAAAATGTAATTAGATGATAATACACGCCCGGCTCCTTGTTGCTTTATAATTTATTCAAAATCTAGACTCGGCTATGGCTAGTATTGATGTATTTAAATAGGTACGCCGATATCTACGGTCTAGACTCAGCTAAGGCTGTGCACTGACTGACTGAAAACAATATTAAAATATACATATCTATTGACGGCAATTTATAATATTCACAGTAAATGTAAAAAAAAGACTAATATTTTGA
>DVQP01000075.1:0-37974 GCA_018231745.1 Danaus eresimus
CAATTTATAAGATAATTAACTGCTGAAAATAGAAATAATCTTTTATTAAATAAAACATATCAAATACAAAAGGTTATTCTGTTTTGGTACAATATATATATATATATTTACCAAAGTAAGTTTTTACGATATCTAAGATATTTCTATCTTCGGCATATTTTCATTAAGAGCGGGGTTTTTCATGGCGTGTATTCTGATTATACTTTACTTAGGATTGTTGTTGCTATCATAAGTAAGTAGGCGTTGCTAACTTCTTCAACTAATTTAGTATTTTAATACGTAGTAGACTTTTTCAATTCTACAATAATTTTATAAGTATCTAGTTATAAATTTTGTAAACAAAATGTTCATATCTTTTTTTTAATTGCCATACTTTTCTGAGACCGTTTGACCAATGGCTTTAAAAATTAGTTCGGGCCTATTTTTCGTATACATAAGCCACAAAATTAGTCTCTCCAAACAGTCTTTTTATATTTTTACATACATACAATCCTAAATTGTTGTGGTGTTATATTCAAATCAGATTGCCGCTCCAGCTATTCGTATAATTATAATGATATGTAGTAGGCCCATTTTGTTTAACTATTGAAACTGTTGGCGTAAAATCGAAAAATTGTACATAAGCCACTGCAATGATGTTTTTTCATCACAAGCGACTTTTGTTACACAAATTTTTCTATTATTATTACGTTGTAGTGGAATTTTTAAATTCATTTCATTTTAATATGACTTTTTATCTTACTGCCATTGTAGACAGTCTTCCTTAAATGTGACGTAGATCAATATATGGCGAAAAAATAAAGTATATAAGCTGGTTAAAGTTATAAATTTTAAAACCTGAATAGTGAATAGCAATTTTGTTAAAATGCTTTTATTCTGAGACTGGCAGTTAGTTTACTTTTATATTTATATAAAAAAAAGAAATATGTCAAACATAAAGAGACTATTTACAAACTTTTACATATTCCAAAACTACAGTCGATGTTGTTAAAAAATTCTTTAATTATCTTCGTGGAAAAGCATATGGAATATGTGGAATGAACTTATGTTTTAAACTGTAGTTAGTTGATAACCCAGTTTAAAATTGAGCTTACATTTATTAAGCAAACTTTATTAATGCATGAAATGGAAATTCGTGTTCTGCTGTGAAATGAGCGTTTATTATTTTTGTTGTATATTTTTTAGAGCTAATTATTGAAAATCTTTGTAAGACAGCTTAGTTTAAAGTTCAAGCACATTAACTATATATTAAGTTTTTGTTTTATTTGATGATGATTATGCAATATGTTATTTTTAACATTTGCAATTTTGTATTAAAAACGATTTAAATTTTCTATCTGGGACCACATAGTCAGAATCACATAAGATATAGAGGCCGAGCGACATGCTAAAAAAATATTCTGATATTAATGAGAAATAAAAGCGACCCTATTCACTTCCCACCGACAGATAATCTTAATTAACTTCCTAGTGGCGCTGTGACGTGGACACAATGCAAAAATTATTTTTATATATAAGACACAAATAAAAACTTAGACAATAACAGACTTCAAACAATACCTGTCTGGATCAACGATGGCATTACAAAAAGTCATCGCCAACAAGTTTTCACACATTGTTATGTATTAAGTATGAAACATCAAACATAATTAATTTTATCACAAAGCTGTTATGTTAATAACTGTCATTGTTATAAGTTATAATTACGTTCCCTGGGCCAGTTGATGAAAGGGTCCAAAACGTTGGTTATGGGGTTGTTAAGTAATTTATTGTTTTAAGAGATCCGTTACCCTTGTGTCCGGTAGCGTGGCGGCATTAATTCAGGGGAGTTGCAACACAAATACTTCGAATATCTTTGATATTGGATTTGTGAAGGCGTAAAAATTATACAACACAATATTGCTTGGCGTTTCATACCTAAAGTTGAACAATTGATTTCAAGAATGGAAGATATTATTCTTAATAATGTAAAGGTTATCTGTCTAGTTAGTTATAAACAATTTTTTTTTACAACCATCTTTTCCAATAGAAAATAAAATTAAGCTTTCATTAATTTTTAGAAGTAAAATATTTAAATCGGTTTCCTTCTCTTAATTCGGTTTGTATAAACATAAAGATTTTTATGATTCGTTTCTCATGGAACTAAATAAAATATCTCATTAACGAAACACGCCATTCCGTATTCGAAGAAGCTTAATAGTTAATTCAACTGCACTGGAAAATAGCGCAATCTGCGCCACATCACATTTAACAAAAATCGCCGCGTTTTTTTTGTAAAATGTAAAAAATGAAACACATTTATTAAAATGTTTTTAAATACATATATGGAACATTATTTTCAGACTGGGATACAAACTTTTATTAATTACTTGTTTCTTATTTGCAATGGTTATTGAATTCCAATAAAAAGGAAGAGTAATAAATTTATTCATAAAATAAAGATAATGTTGAGTGTGCAAAATTTTCATGAATTGCTGTGGCAGTTCTGTATGAAGAGACCACTGAATAATTTACAAGTTCCGAGAGGATTTGCGGTATCATTTCGAAAGTCCACTAAATGCAAGCTAAAGAACAACGACTCAGAAGGAAAGTGGGCGACATTTAGATTTCAAGTTGAGATATTTTGGGTTATTTGACGCTTTTGTCTACAATAAGTGATGTTAAGAAAACGTTATTTATTTCAAATTTAGCTCAGTGGACTTAATTGTATAACATATTTTTACATGATATATAATAAATATTTAGCTATAAATATTTACTTATAAAGTATTATTTTAAAACATTTTTTTAATTATCGCTTGGTATCGCTTCCTACCCGTTGGTTGGAGAAAATGAAGACGTAGCTAGTGGACGCACTATTTCTGTACAGTCTACTCGCTGTAGCTGCCATGACATCTAAATTGTATGCTGAAGGAGATTCAAATGAAGGCAACATCATGCAAATATTTGATGAGCCCAAGTCGAAGGAGGAAGCGTGTGACCTCGTCCGGACTTGACGAAGGAGACATCCAAATAACATACTAATAGTGGATTTGTTTTTTAATATATATACATTTAATTCGTATGTATATACGATATTATACAAATTAATATTGGTAAATACTCTGAAAAGGCTAAGCAAGGGCCGAATAACAGAACTGTTAAATAAGAATCTATATAGTGCATACATAGCAAAACCTTATTAAATTCCGCTATCGAATTCTTCCGATCCTAACGTTGAACTTTAATATTTTTATCACAGATGCTTACGTGAACCAAATAGCAGACATATTTTGTTGACTTTCAATTTTCTATAATAATAAAAGAAGTTGATGATTAAATATTATGGTGAAAACTTAAGATGTTGGCTTTATTATTATTCAAGTCTGGTTTTCTTAAAAATTCAAAATAGTCAATGATATAATAAGAAAGTTAATCGTAGTTTATAATTGAAATTGTTATAATCTTATACTGAAACAACCTTCGTAAATGTTTATATCTACTATTTGGGTTTTAAAAAGTATCTCATACAATAATTTATTCTATAATACACATTCTATACATTTTTAACTTACGGATAGAGTACATCTATTTCTGAAATATGTTGATAGGTCTGCAATTTGAAAATATAAGTTATTTGTATAAGTAAAACTTAAAGTAGCAGAGAAGTCAGAACGCAACAGGTTCAGCTCTGTAACATAAATAAATTAAATGTTCTATTAATTCCTTTATTGAATCTAAGATACTTTAATAAAATAATTTTTAAATACTATAAATCAACAGCTTGAAATAAAACGCATCTGCGACGAGCTGTTGCGAATTTAATTAAAAGTCATATAAATAATGATTTATGTTTTTGCAATTTCTGTTTTTCTTTTAAAATTGTTACGTGGAAAAGTTAATTTATATTATTTTCAGTTTTACCCGCGTTTTATATACTCATAAATAAATATACAGTATACATATTTCTGAAATAACTCATGTTAACTGATTGGGAATTCAAATAAAATTCGTATTTTCATTGACCTCCGCCTGTAAACAAGCGTAGCGAGTAATTTAAACTAATTTTACTTCTGTCTTCTTACCTATAATTAATTTTAATTTTAGGTCCTAAACTGTCAAATTTATGAAAAGTAAAGGATTTTTCATTTTATCCACAACCACCTTACATTCAATTAATTTCTACCTTGACAAAAATTAGATTATATTTTAGCATCTAATTAATATTAGTCATAAGATGATTAATGCTAATGAAATTTGTTTGTGATTTAAATCAAAAGAAACAATTCCAGCAAATATTCGTCGAAAGTGAAAACTATTTTGTAAAAATAAAAATCTTATAATGGGTTATATTATGGATTTGTTTCATAAAACGTAACAGTTTGTTTTTATGTCATACTAGGAGCCGATCTCGTGGTCGTGTTAAAGAAATATGAATTGCTTTTTATCTTATGTTATGTGCAATCTTGGAGATGGGAGAGCCTTGCTGTGGTCAGTCATTACAACTTGAACATAAACTGGCTCGACTGGTGAAGTACCAGTAAGTAAGTAAGTACTGGTAAGTACTCTAACAAAAGTAGCCTTTAAAGGCAGCATTTTATCCTATTAGTGGGAGAGCAAGTTACCCTTTCCTCTTCTGGGTTGTTGATGAGTGCATCGACTTTCTGTTCTGCGTTAGTGTAAGTACGTTTTGAGTGTGTTTCATTGACATGACATGAGATCTGATGTCACGGTTCACGCTGGCCACCCGTTGGCACGCAGGAGACCCGAAACTTGACTGTCTCGACCTAAGAGGCTGTCCCACCGCCAATTACAAAATTCCGTCCGTTGTTCACTGTGCCGCAATGGGATACTGGAGTGGAACTCAGTTTGCAACCGCAAGTTGGATGGGAGTCCTTCCGTGCCCCGTGCTAACGATGCATAAAACTCGACTGCCAGTTCAGACCATGGGTAATATTCTTTGGCGGGGCGGTTGGTAAGCCATTAGCATCTATATTCTACATTATTATTCCTTTTAAACCAAAATAGAGGCTGTCACAAAAAAAGATGTAAAGTTTCTCTATCGACAACCCTATTCCCAGAAAACATTACTAAACCTGATGTTGAGGACAGCACACTCTCTTTGTTCGACGTTCTTCTGGCTACTCCCCGCAACTGCTACCAGGTGTCTTTCTAGACACCCTTTGGATCATCTGACTACAGTTTGGTGCATTCCGCGGCATAATCAGTGCAAACTACGACTCCCTGTCCACCTGATAGACGCTTGTATAACACTACATATCACCAGATTAGGATAGATTGCGAGAATTTTACGCATACTACTCCTGGAGGCAGCTTTTTTTTCGTCAGAAGATCCTTATACCTGCTCGTACGTTATTGCAGATGATATTCTGCAGGAAATGGAATATTTCATTCCTAGCTTTATTATTCACACGGGGGTTAGTTGCAACTATTAGTTGCAGTTCGGGAAATCCTGTATAGGAGCGTTATGCTCGAAATGGTTGAAATACTAGTCATGGGCTTTTACCCAGAGCGCAGTGCGTGTCGTCCTTTCACTCCTCGACGTCAAAAAATCCAACGGTCCAGATGACATCCCAGCAATTGTGCTTAAGATGTATGCTCCTGATATAATTTCGGTTTTAAAGCTGCTGCTGGTAAAGTTCCGTCTTCGGGGAAAGTGGCCATATTCCACACTATTCCTAAGAAGGGTAACGGCACAGAACCGTCCAATTACATACTTATTGCGATTATGACCCCGCTCTCAATGGTGAAGCGATGCGATGGTGGAGTGAATCATCAATACGCAACTTTTGGGTCATTTAGAAGATAACCACCTTATGAGCTACCGTCAATATAATCTTTGCCACGTGCGAAGCGCTAGGGTTCTTCTAGGAGATCTCACGTTTCGATGGGCTAAAGCCATTAAGAGCAAAAGGGGAGACCATGACGGTCAACCTTGAAATGGTAAAAGTGTTGACTATAGGGACTACCCGAGGAATTATGCAAGTGGTTAGCCAGCTTCCTTCGTGGGCGGAGCATACAGGTCGTAGTTGACGGCTCATGTTCGGAATCCATGCCCATTAACGCTGGCGTGCCTCAAGGCTTAGTGCCTACACCAACACTGTTTATTTTGCATATAAACGACATACTGCGAACCAGCAACATTTAGCGCTCTGCAGATGACATAACTGGTGATGCTTACTAAATTACCAAGCTTATGTAGAAACTTCTAATATTGTAGACGGCCACGGGCGATGGTAACTACTTACCATCAGGTAGGACGACAGCTCATTTGCCCCTTTAGGTAAAAAAAAAATGCGATCTTAAATCTGTTATTTTAAGTACGTCCATTAATAATTTGTTCTAACGATAAAACTAATATATTTTCAGATTCATTACGAAAATATATTAGTTTTATTTTTTAGTTTAGTTTTATTCAAATGACTCGCGAAAATCTTAGATCTCATTTTGTTCTAACGATTTTATATATAAACCTGTGCAATGACGGGTAACTACACTCTAGAAGAATAACAAGTTCATTCACCTGCTTGTCATTGACATGTATGTTTTATAATATATCGTAAATTATTGCGTATTGTCTTTTATTGTTGAATGAATTACGCAATAAAAGGCCTAAGACTTAGGCTTATTTGCCACCTACCATTAAAAGTGAAAGTCCTTCAGTCTTCAAAATATTTCTTTAGGCTATAGTATTTTTTCTGAAAACAGTGTCCAGTCTTTCTTATAGTTTTTTTTCTCCAAATTAATCTCAATATTTCTTCATAGCGAGATTAAATTTATGGGATAGCCCCACGACTGTATGTTCGATTTGTTAAAAACTCGTGTATATTGCTGTCTTAGTTTTTCTATAATTGAAGCAAACAATGAAGTCGAAGGCACAATTATAGATATTGTGAATAACATCAAAATAATGCGAATAAAAATAATACAAGAAGAAACAGGGGTATATAACAAAAAATGAGTATCTAACAATTATCAAAATAGGAAAAAAAAGCTTTCAGTCCATATGAATTTATTTTATCAGGCGGATTTCTGTTTAATAAGAAGACCTGTAATATCACATCAATACGAACCCAAATACTCTGACGATTAGAAAACATTCTCTTCGCATCAGACAGATTTTACTTGTATAGTTTTAAAAGATTAAAGAGGCTTAGGCGGAAAACTTGGTACGAAATCTTATTCATTCGTTCGTTGTATAGATAATGGAATTTAGATTAACTAAACTGTACTAATCTATTCTATACGAGAACTTATACGAATTATCTGGTAACTCATTATTTAACGGATGATATTAATATTTTTTATTAATCTTTAATATGGGATTAATTCATCATGATTTTAATTTAACATATTATACTGAAACTACATTTTTTATTATCATAAACAAGAATTCATAATGATTAAAAATTTCAATTTATTTTTCAGTAAGATTTTAGGACTTTTAAAGGAATGAACGAAACGAGAAAATATATTTTCAATACGCCGAGAAAAATTGAAAACAGGCGACAAATTGAACATTGTTTTACAGTATAGGGCTCTATTTTCGCATAAAGTATATCATTCGGTTGTAAATAAACAGTTTCACAAAAATTCCAATATGTATTTAAAAGTAATAGTGCCATATAAAAATGTAATAATAGAATGAATATACAATACTAAATTAAGGATTTTATAATTTTGGATTTCGGTTACTGTCTACTTGAAATTTTCTCGTCATATTTCATATTCACTCTGAGTTTCATATGTTTCACTGTACAAATTTGTTTAGGAGGTAACGTTAAGATAAGTTGACTAGTTTCTCGCCGCACTAAAACAGCGGTTTCCTTTTGCAACTCTAGCAAAATTTTCCTGTTTGCTTGATGACTTTCATGCATTCTACATGATTATGAAGAATAAACTTTTGCAAGACAATATTAATTTGATTTAATAGTTAGTTTGTTTTGAATAAATTATGTTTTTTTAGCGATAACATTTTGTTAATGTCTAAATCTTTTAATTAAGGATACGTTTCTGCTCTTTAAATGCATTTCTTTGTATTATTTATCATATATAAATTCCACAGTTCTTAAATTACATTTCATATATAATAATTGAGTATGTAACGTCTGTGTGTATTTAGAAATGTCTGGCTACTATTGTTGAAAATAAATATCAATAAACGTTTTAATAGTAGTTGATGTGGATAGCAA
This sequence comes from Danaus eresimus, assembly GCA_018231745.1. Taxonomy (NCBI): domain Eukaryota; kingdom Metazoa; phylum Arthropoda; class Insecta; order Lepidoptera; family Nymphalidae; genus Danaus; species Danaus eresimus. Next base: position 8,193 of record DVQP01000075.1, read on the forward strand.
GATGATCATATTTTTTTATGATGGTGTTTAAGATTAGTTATATTCCCTCTAAACTGTAATTAATTTTAGTACGTACGTAAGCTGCACTTTAATCAAAATTATGAACTTTTCATTTGCGAGTTTAAATTCCGTATTGTTTTCTAAAGTATCACCATTCGAATAGTTCTACAACATAATTATGTTGAAACGTTTAAACTTGTACAATTTAGTTTAGCACAACTTTTTAAGTAATTTACTGTTTTCTGAGCGTTTTCGTTCCGATTCATATTTATTTTACTTCATACAATTATCATTCGCTATCCGATAGATTAATAGTATTTGAAAAAATAAAGTGGAATTTAAACATAAATATCGCATTTATTTGATAATTATTAGGTATTTAATTAACCGTTCGCAGGTATTCTATTAGTGACTAAGTAAAATAACACTTTCAAGATGATATTTATTTAATATTAAATGCTTTAGGTTTTTTCACTTCATTGTATCTGCAATGTCTACATTTATATCCTAAATATTTTATTTACTATTTGATTGGTTTTATTTTCATTTATTCATTGTTGGACAGTCAAATTATTAAGTCGGGAAAGACTGTAAGGAATCTATAAATCTGTTTCCTCAAGGTATGTGTTGGGTAGATCAAGAAGATTGCTGGACAACACATCAAACTCCATGTGTTGTCTTATTTCTGTTATCGGTTGATTTCTGTATTTGTTGTTTTGAGTAGAAGAATATTTTTGTTGATAGGTTGAAATTAATATTTGGATAGAGATAGCATGTTCACCAAGAAAGTAATACCTACCTCTGTAATAGTCTGTTCACTGTCGCCTTGAAGATATTAAAATTATCAGTCAATGAGACACAAACGCAATAAAAATGTTCGATTCTTTTGTTTGGCGAAAGAGGAAGGAGGACGAATCCATATACATCCTCCTTGATCCTCCTCCAGGATGAACTCTGAAGCTTATAGTTAGGTGCAGATTTGGAATGGAGATAGAGCCTTCAATTTATGTTTTTCCATCGCTAAAAATAATGAAACTAAAGTATAACCAAAACTTATTTGTGCCCTGGATTATAAAATGTAATTCGTTGATTTTATTAAAGATTCTTTTATGAATAATTGTAATTACTGATGATAGTAATTGAATCTTATGATTAATTTTCGGTTCCTCTATTCTGTCATGTTATGCCAAACTTATTATAAAAGGAAGTCAATTACTACAAATAATTACAATAAAAGATAATGTTAAGCTATTTTAAACCTACCCGGAAAAGAAATTAGGTTTAAATGGCTGATTAACGATTTTAGCTTGATTAAGAATCGGTGCCACTGAAATTTGGATTCTATTTCTTACGGAAATACGCAGATATTTCTTTTTCTGTTTTGGTAATAAAAATTGGTTATTGATCTGATCGGGCGTACTCTTTCAAAGGTTTGATGAGGGAATTAGCGATAATGTTGATTGAAGAGATGGGAAAAGTCGATATCGGAACTTAATTCTGTGCGAGCAATCCGAAATAGGCTTTACTTCTTTTGTGATACAAAATTTACAAAAAATATATCCTAACTGTAAAATAACGACTTCGAAGAATTTCCATAATTAATGTGAAATTTTCTGGTCTTACTAGAAGATTCATCACTATTATTTAGTTCCTTTGCCCTCACACACACACTAGGACATTTTAGCTTTAAAAGTATAACTATTTTATGATATAACTCAGATTCACTATATGGCAACAGTAATCTCAAGAAAAAAGTCAGTCGTTTGACCGTGCAGTACACAAACCAAACAAAGCACAAAACCACGCTCGTGAAGCTATCATATATAAAGATTTTGTCGCAAAGATATGAAAATTTACAATTGAAAGTGAATTACCTAACACTTATTATTGAACTTTCATTGTTAATGTCTAAATGTAAAACCATGTGTCACCTAGTCGTCAATATCCCAGAACTGAAATGTCATGTATATGTCACAACATATTTACCATACTCTACGAAAGGTACATCACTACTTTAACTAAATATTGTAAGTAGCGTCGTCGAGCTAATTGTGTCATGAAACCGCTCGTTAGCATTGGACTTGCTGAGCTTGATGTTTACACTGTAGTTTTATACCGACATAATTTAATGGAGAGTCTTTAATTGTTTAACTAGCTTCAACAAATTGCAAAATAATTGTTGTAAAGCGAATTTGGAAGTTTTTTTGATAGTTTGAAGTTTATTTGATACCGAGTTTATATTGAAACGAACGCTTAAAATGATTTTAAATATTTATCGTGAACGTGAAGTGATATTTCTGAGTCATAATCGTAAGGAAAGTTCGGCTTTTCGATACGTGTTTTCCGATTATACACGTAACTTGTTTAAGGTGTTGTACTTAAATGTTGTAAGTAACTGCTCTTATTCTCCAGAGAAAGATTAAAATGATTCTTTTGTTAGTTTTAATAACAGTCTAAAATTTGTCCTATGATGATATGCTTTTGAATTAAATAGAATTAAGCTGAAACAACAGACATTTGTGTAAAAGAGGCGCGTGTGTTCTTGACACTTAAGTCCAAAAAAGTCCCGCTTAAACGTTACAGTAAGGAAATTAATAGCGTCAACATAAAATAAAGACACATTTTTAATTATATTTGAAATTCTAATTGCAACGTCAGCTTAGTGATGTAAGTTTAGGTATAGACATGTTTTTTTTTATAGTTAATGTGAAATTTCTCTCTAGGGGATGAAAAAAGGTTCGATTGCATCTATTATAACAAATTTTATCAAGTCAATATCTACCTTCTGAATATGAAAATAGAATTCTCTTTACTATCTTTTTGAATATATTAATCACATTAAAAAGCTGAATAAAAAATTAAATCTGCGGGTAGCGTAAAAAGAAAATTTTGTTCAATAATAATTAGGATTTCTGATATAAGGTAATGGAAAGGGAATAAAAAAGATTAAAATGCTAACTCATTATGACTGGATTGTATCTTAGAAGCTTAAGAAGATTAATTAAGTTCGGATTAGTTATTCCATTGGATTGAATGTAGACAGGAAGGCTTTGTTTTGTTCTTAAAACTCTCATTAGGTTTAGGGAATGTTTTATTATATAAGAACAGTTTCGTTATCTGTTTCAAAGGTAATAACGGATGTGGAAATATCTTATTTTTTACCTATAACATAAAACTGACAAAGAGTTAGTCTTTTCATTTGTGAGTTTTTCCTTCATACTGTGAGAGCTGATATTATTATCATGAAGTTTGAGATGCTTGTAGTGACATATTTTATATATAATGTTTAATAGAATGTTGGTGCTTCAAAAATTAGACTATCAAGATCACATGACAAAATTTGGTTGTAAATTGTACATATGGTAACCTTAAGGTTATTTACTACGAATGAATCTCTCTGACATATCAGGCAGTCGTTTAATGAAGCATTATTAGAATTCTTAAATAAAAGCTTTTGTTACTATAAAGTATACGACATTAAAATACGCAATATTATAGTAGTGTAATTAAAATTTAGTCTATACGGCGCAAAGTTTATTAATATTTTGAATTATTATTATAGGAGCACATAATCAACGTGAGATTCCTTTTATCCTTTACTATACAAGGTTCACAATAGGTGTATAAATATATGAACTGGGGTGCACTGTTTACTGGCGTGTAAGCGTACGCTTGGGAGTTATCGCAACATGCAACGTTAGAGTTGGTTAAGAAGCCATCGAAACCTTAGAACAAATATTTATGTCGTTAAAACTTGAAGCATGTTCTATATAATACTATTAATAAGTTTATTTAAGAAATGTCTAGCTATATTAATTTACTGCTTTCTTAATATCTATATTTTAATCCGTCAAATGAATCGGGGCTATTTTATTTTTAATCTTGATAGCTAGCCATTTAAATTGCATGTAAATTAATTTTACTACGTCATAAAAAACATATACAGAAAAAGTTTTATAGTATTCCACAAAGTTTATGTTGAAAATAAAGACCAGCAAGTCAAACGGCCTGTATTGTTATCGATTGAGCTGTAATGACACTATATCGATTTTCCAGAAGATTGTTACTGCGTGTGACAACTACCTTGCAAAAGCCCCATGATGATGTACAAATTGATAGTGTGTGTAACCCAGACTGAAAAAAATAACAAAAAAAAAATTACATGTTAATAAAGACTTTATTTGGTTCACTATTTTCTTATGCCTCAAGTGGTTGTTTGCTTTTGAGCTTTTTTATATATGTATTAATTTTTATAAATAATAATAACACCCATATAGATTTATGACCAGAAGCTGCAAAACATTTTACAATTATATCGAAGGTAAATAAAAACCTTAATTTGTCATTGCGTGTTATAAGCAAGTGTTACAATATGATATAATTTCCAAAGCATTTCGTTTCTCGCAAACTAAATGCCAAAATCACTTCTAATGAAGAGGTTTTCTTGTTCTCACAAATTTACAGAAGAACTAAATGTAGAAAAATGTTATCATATTTTAAATTTCTTAGACAAATTAAATGCCCGTAATCTGATACTTGGTTATAATACTTTCTTAAGCGGCTTAAACGACGTAAAAAATTTAATTCATGATAAAGTTGTCAGATATAACCTCTGTATTATATTCGGCAATAACATACGGAATAAATTATCAGGTGTTCCAAATTTTTTGATATTGAAATATACATGTCAAATTCAGCTAACGAATTTCCAAAGTAATTTCGACAACGGACATGCGTTCATTGAAATGCCGCAACGGACGTGACGTGACTATATTGGTGGATAGTTTTTTACCACTTTTGTCTTTTCCAAGATAAATGCATATAAAGTCTCGTATAATTATGAACTTTTAAGATAAATTACACTATAATTCAGGTAGTCTTGTGATATGAAGTTCGGTCCTGTTTTTTAAAAGCTTTTATTAACTTGTTATGTATTTAGGTATTAGGGTTTGTAAGTGACGGAATATTAACAGTGGATATTTGACAATATTTAATGTAGAATCAATTGATATTAGTAAAATATTTCAATAATAGATATTTAAAAAAGAAAACATTAAGTAGAATTTTATTTGAAACAGCAAACACAATTACAGATAAATAAAAATTTCTTCAAATCAGGGTTGATTAATAAAAGTGGGCTTGACATAAGTAATGTTATTATGAAATTACTTCAGATAGCACCACACACTTTTTTACATTGAAATGATGTCTTTATCAATCACTCACCTTTATAAAAATGTAAAATTTATAGTTCTAAAAGTATGAATGTAACATAAAATAAGCGAAACAAATATGCTATAGTAACGACAATCTAAAATATGTCATAGTATACACCGTACTTTATTTTTATCTTTTAATATTTGTCATTTTCAGGACATGTTTTAGAATTATTTTTATAGCCTCAGTTCTACTTTGAACCCATTTTTCTTTATTCGAAATGTTAATTTTAATATCAATGTGTAGTCAGGATAGAAAATGTAATAATAGGTAAAAGATAATTTATCAAGAATTCGATACTAGGCGAGTCGAGTTAAACGGGCGAAGTGTTTATGACGGCCTATAAAACTTGTGGCAGTTCATCGAGCTTTTGACAAACCTGAAAGTGATCAATCCTATTGTTTAGTTATAATCAACTTGATATTTTTGATATCAACTCAAAAATGCCAGCTATGTGTGAAAATTAATTGAATTGGTAAGTGAGTAACATAATTCTTTTGACTTGTCAATGTGTTCTGCGGAAAGATTTCATTGTTTTATTTTGCTGATAATACAGATTATCCGGGATCCCGAAATTGAGCGTTTTCATTGCATTTCGTTTTTTTATACGCAGACGGAGTTGCGGGTAACAGCTACTAAATCAGATATTCGTTCCACTCTTATTTCATTACAAATGAAATAAATTGGTTGTTAAAAAATATAGGAAACGTTATATTTTAATTTTCAGAGTCATCTAAGTGTTAAATTTCCTTAACTCAAAAACTTTATCGAATCCGAAGTAAGAAAGTTCGGTTTCGTGTACAACTTTATCGTATTAAAGTTTATGCATATTTAATATTTAAATGTGTCTGTATGATAAGTTTGAAAGTTCTCTATACTTATTGTATACTTCTCCAAAAAGCTTAATTTGAAATATGATTGTTGTGTGCTTAAAGAGTTTGTTATGAAAATATATTTAGATAATAATAACAATTATTTTTTAAATTTGAAAACACAGTGATAAATCGTATACTAACCAGAAAGAAGTTCCATTTATTAAGCCGTTCTCTAAATATTAAAAATAACTTGGTAATTATAAAAAATGTTTGATTTACTTCAAAATTAAGCTGCTATGTCAGATGATGTAACAAAGTTAATTGTTATTATAACGTAATCAACCAATCTATATAACATTAAGAGAGTACATATTATAAAATGAATTGTTTGAAACTGTAATTCTTAAGATGAAGTAAACGTTTTTCTTTTATATATATAGCACAGGACCCCCTTTTAAAATTTTGAGTAGTATCTAGTTCTTCGAGTGAAGTTTAACATGAAAACTGTTGAGAGAACCTACTTTCTGGACTTTTCAGAATTTCTGCATTTGATATGATTAAGTGGTATAAATATAGCAAACTACAAACTTTATATATAAAATGTATTGTTTTTAGAACAGCGTTACTTCCTTTATGACTCAGAATCGACATAATTATTATCGGATAGTTAAATTCGAATCTGAGTTATTACAGCCTGCCTAAATATTACGAAATGACACGAATTCTGATATCTTATCTATTACCTGTTAATTTGAAATAAAAAGTAATATGCATCTGTTATTTATCAAGGAACTATTCATAGTATTACTATTTCGTACTTCTACATACTGTTTAAGATTAATCAAAATATTTTTTGAAAGGAAAATTCCGTAGTATTTTTATTTAGTCATAATAATAGCTGATGTTTCAAAAAAGGATGCTAATTTAGTGTATCAAATTTAAAACCAAGTACCAACTTATAATGACAATGCTGAAATTAGTAATGACCTTGAAGATCCTTGGGCGTAACCAGGAAATAACTTTACTCTACCACGGGTAGTTATTTCATACGGCAAGCTGTATCGTCGGTGCAGATGTGATCCACATAATTGAGAGAATTTTTGTTTTGACTTGTACGTGAGCAGCAGCATTTTAAACCTCGCTCGGGATTTGGAATGATCTGCATCTTATGATTTTCCTCTGAGCTGTTGTTATAAGATATCTTTAAAACGTCAGTTTCGCATTCGCATTCGCAGGTTTTGATGCTCATATTTAAAATACCAAATGGTAAATGCTTTCGAGGAAGTAAGTATTAATAAGACGATTTTTAAGTTTTGTATCTAATTAAACCTATTTCTGTACAAAAGCCTATTTCTGATAGGAGACTAGTGTGAAGACAAAAGTATAAAAATGTTGTTTTTCCATTTAAAATTTCTTTTCCATATGATCATTTCAAATGATGAATTGATTTATATCCAAGTTCTTCTGTTTTTGTTATTTAATCATAAAATTAGCACACCTCTGCAACAGTTAGCTTATAAATAGTCTGTGGGTGACGAATTTTTTATTTAGTTATAATATCTCGGTTGGTGATAAGATGGTGTTTGGCGATCTTCTGCCTTGAAGGTGATTTAGGACTGTGAACTTCTGTTGTAGGTAAAATAATTTCATGCGCCTTAATTTAATTACATATAATGAATATAGATAAACAAGAATGTTAATGAAACTAATATTTTTCGGATTATGTTACTATTTTATTATTTTAAAAACCGTGATCTGTGAAAAGGAGTCGTAAGTTTATTAATAGTTCCTAAACCTACACTGTTTATGAGAAAAAAAAATCCGACAGAATACTTTTCCTATTTATAGTTAGTTTATAGTTTCCTAGTTATAGTTGCTCCAACAACATAAAAGAAAGCTCAAATCCTTGATATTAAGGTAAACATATTGTAAAAAATGTAAAACAGGCCTAATTATTGTAAAATATTTGTATGCAAATGTTAAATAAAAAAAGTTGATTAACAGTTTCACTATTCATAGATATTAGAATAAAAGTATATTTTCTGATTAAGACAGCCTATTTTTTGGTACAAATTCATGTTGTATTTAAATTCCTATTTTTGATTAAACAGTCACCTAGCTTTCCTTAATGAAGAAAGTGTGGCTAAAGTATAAATTGCAGTAAAGAATTCAGTCATACAGAGATTGTTGGCTCGGGTTAAAGCTAAAAATTTCCAACAGAAAATAGCTTTTATGATAATAATGATTGAAGCCTGAATCTCTATTTAGTCTCTATCTTTGAATCGGTATCACATGTAGTGAGACTTCCAGTTATTTATGATCAGGGGTTGATACTTTCCATCAAACGATAACTTCAATATCCCATAAAATCTGTACAGGAATAAAAGAGTAAAATATTAATGATTTAATTCTTTTTCATTGTTATTTAAAATAATCTCTACAAAATCTCTCAAAAACATAGTGTTGAAGAAATTTTAATAATTTCGATAAATATTGGAGTTATTAACTTCAAAATTGTAATGTTGCAATAGTGATGTCAGTGCGATAATTGTTTGTAGTACAAGAAAATTATAATTTTTAAAACATAGAGACGAAACCGTTCACCGTGCGGGTGTCGGGTCCTTCGCGTTGCAGGGCGACGAGCTTCAACAATGCCTGGGACTTGCGACCCAGGTGTAGGTTTAAGGGGCCCCTATCTTACACGGGTTAAACGCTCCCCTCCATTGTCCAAGCTCCTCTCTCTACCTAACTAAATTTGAAAAGAACCTACTAGGGCTGCATTCGAAATACGTTCTAAGAAAGAATTGATATGAGTTCTGGAAAGGCCCAAGTCTTTTGGAGATTTAGCCGTTATACCTCTCACTCCCACTTCTACCTCGTATATATTAAACGAAATATTTCGAGTCAGTTCGTTAGTGAGCTCGTAATATTTGTTAACCTTGATGGTATGGTCTTTGGGGATGTTGGTTACCCAAGGAACCGAAAGCTCTATCACCACAACGCGCTTTAAAATTCATAAATATGTCTGGTCTGGAGGCTGACGAACAAATATCCTTGGAGAATTTGTATTGTTTCATTCGTATCCATCATTATAGTCCAATCCGAAGCAGCTTTAAAGATGGAGTAACGCTTGACGTTGGATTTTAAAGTCCTAGGGCCCTCTCTCACAAAATGTACTGATCGATCGTTTTTGTTTACTTCCCTTTGTGCTCTTGCTACTGAAAGATTAACCGCTTCACTGATTTTCAGAACCCTATCGTAATATAAATGGCATCATCATCATAATCATCACCAGCCTGTCGGTGCTCTGTGTAATCCGATTTCTGAATGCCACTTAGACGTCAAATTTCTAAATTACTGAATTTGAATTTGTAAACATTTTTTAACAACTTTTTTATCAGATATTCCTAAATTATTTAAATTTACAAGGATCATTCACAAAAATTAAAAACAGTTAAAATGATAATCATTGTAAGCTTTGAACTATACACCTTTTTAACCTTTCTGATACCTTTATTTACGCTAGGTTTTAAAATTACAATTCATTTACAAGATGTTAAAGATTGAAAAGACTGACTACAATGCTTGTCACCGATGAAATGGATTTATACAGTAGAAATAAATTTATTCGGTTACTTGAAAGCTTGATTTAATATATATTGTAGTTGGTGCAACAAGAATTTCTTCTAAGCAACGCAGTATTTCTCATTATATAATAATATACATATTATTGGTTCAGGTGGCTATATCGGGTCTCGGCGGGGGATGCGACATATGGTATTTTATAGGGGAATAAAAATACATCTCCCTTGTCTGTCTGTGCTCATCAAATGTGTTATTCTTTGTGTCGTTTATAGCGCCGTGAATAATTTCCTTAAAGTTTTTATGTAAACAAAGTATTTAAATTTAGATACGATTTCTTTATGAACGTAAAAATATGAAACGCGATTACATAGAATTATGTTTACCACAAGGCTCCGCTCGTTGTTTAAGATATCGTATTACATGAGCTGTGATAGCGACACGGGCGGAGACGTTTTTCATAATATTTATAGTAATATAAAAATTAAAATAAATATTAAACAAAACAAATGTCATTAAGAATGAAAATTGAACTTTGTTTGACTTTTTGATATCTGTACCTAAATCTCACCTACTAACGATCGGTATTAATAAATAAAATGTTCATTTTCTTTAAATAAGGATGGATAAAATTTCTTGGACTTATTAATAATATGTTAATGATGAATAATGATGCTCTAAGTTTCCTAATTATGTCCTAAATAAATAAAAAAAATCGCGTCCCATTCAAGGCTTTACTAATCGAACGAAAAAAAAAAATAGTATTTTTTATATTTTATCGTTAAATACTTATTTAGTTTACAAAAATCTTGATATGAATAACGTGAAGACAAAGCTCTAAAACATTAAATGTAATTTCCCCATAAAATATTTTATATACATAAAATTTTTATAGAGAAATATTTGATGCATGAAGAATGAAAAGTATTTAAAAGAGGATTCTATTTAGAAGCAATATGTAGTTTGTAGCAGATTTCACTTAGTAACGTTAGTAAAGAAATATGCAATGATGGCATACTATCGTGGCTTTAAGACCGTTCGCTAATATTCGGTATTAAAAATATGTAACCGAAACATCGGGATTATGTAGTTTTAAATTAATAAAAAATCGCGTAGTAAATCCGAAATATTTTAGTTTCACTTAAATGTCTCGCGAAAATCTAAGATCTCATTAGGTGTATGATAAGTTAGTAGTATGTATGCGATTTTACATTTATGATGATATGATACGAGTCTTTTATTACCATTTAACAATGCCATTGAGTAAGGGAGTAAGCTATAACCATTGAGCAGATTGGTAATTGCGGCCTCATATGCATCAACACGCTTGCACATTTCTGCATCAATGCTTTATTTAGATCGGTCTTTGATGGTCACAAAGCAAATTACGAGAAGAGATTTGTCTCTGGTAGATACTAATGCTTAAAGCTTTTGGACTGAAATTGACAAAACATAATTGTTATTAAACGTATTTATTAATAAATAAATCAATTTATTTCATTTTCTGTTTTAGTAACGGATATTAATATTGGTGTGAATGGCATCATAATGTGGACAAAATGAGTTAAAAAGTGAAGTTTTATCCAGAATGGACGTTGGTTAAACAGATTACGAACATGGAAGGCGAAATGGACTTAAACAACTTCAGTTCCCTGAAAGTTACTTACAGTGTTGTAGAGCCAATTTATATTAGTTACCACATGAACTAAAGGATTAATATGAAACTTTTATACATTAGAACATAAAAGGTTTTCTTTTAATTCCATTATTATTTCATAGAATACAGATCATAAAATAACATTATGTTTAGAATGCGAATGATATCATCAAAACCGTATCTGATATTTACTTAAACTAGTTGGAATGACTCCGTTATATTTTAGAAATTTACCTAGCACGTAATTTGAAGAACTCTTAGACATTGAAATAACAAAAGTATAAGTAAAGTAGACTTTTTAGAGGGATGTTAATATAATTCTCGCAAACATTAATATCGCTGACGCCTTATCAAGCTAAGAATGGCATTTACCTCGCGCCTCCAGCTATACAGAAAAGAGTAAATTTTAAATTGTAAAATTTCCTATTACTAACTAATAGTTTAGATAAAATGATTTAAATTGACCTTCTAGAGGTATTTATACAACTTAATTGCTAATAGTAATCAGATTGTAAAGAGCAAAAACAAAAATGTTTAATAAAAATATTTTCCGGGATACAGGTGATAACAAAATAAATAGCTTTTAATTTTGATTCACAATACTATAAGCCGATGAAAATAAAGATCGCGTTTTCATAGACTAAAATAAATGTAACAATTGATTTTGAAACAGACGTTACTTTGTTAATGGCATCCCTAAGGTGCAGGAATGGCCCGATTCCTCATTTCCCGTCCGGCCGTCGTCTCGACCGCACGTCTGTCGCGTCCCGGTTGTGACGAGAACAAGTGACGATTGCTGTAAGTATATCTTAATACATTTAAATTATAGTTACAAGTTTTTTTTATTGGAGTTTTTTTTATTGGAGTTTTTTTTGTTGTTATTATAAATTTTATTTTCATTTATTTTTTAACCGAAAAAATATTTTTTGGTTCTAAAAACTTACGATAAAAATTTTATGCGCGCGATGCGATTGCGAATTTGCGATGACAGTTTTAATTTTCTAATACTAAAGTTGTAGTTTACTAAGCTTGCATTTTGAATATTAATGAAAAGTAGTAATAATATTAGCGGCATAGTGCTCGAAGGAGTGTCAAAAACTTATAATCGTCTGGGAACATTAACAATTGATGTCATTAAGATTTTCTTTTTATACGGTGTCTATAATTAATAAGGTATTGTATTTATAATGAATAGTAAATCGTTTAATAAAAATGGGACCAACTCATCCTTTTTGTGTAAAACTAAAAATGTAATTCAAATTCTCGGTGTTATTGTTATGGCTAAAAAAGCGTTCAAGACGCAAATTTTAAATTTTACGATATGAAATGATAATTTGAATTAATGAGATAAATTTTTTATTCCCCAATTGAGTGAGAAAAAGTCAATAAATACAACAAATCTATAGCACACCACAGACTTTTAAATCAGATGATGACAACGATTTTTCAGTCAAATTAGGTTCTTAATTAATTATTTTATTTTCATGCGACGGTATTCTTTATTTTGGGGCTAATTACATTAATATTTTTTTTAATTATTTCTCTTAAATTAACGACAGAGAGAAGGACTTCTTAGTTTCGTTTTCAGACCTTCTAGTTAATTATTATCGATAACAGTAAGATGTTCAAAAGTATTCTTTTCTCTTTATAACATTGACCTTCTCTTTGATATGGGGTGAACGGAGTGTGGAGGTGTATAAATAAGATATTTTAATATACATACGTACGTAAATACAAAGAGAGAAACTAGATGAGGCTTTTCTTAGTTAGAAATATCTATATAAAGACCCTTTAAGCTAAACATGTCTCATAATATATTTTCTATAAGTGTATCAGTCAGCATTGAAAAGAAGTGGGTGTTAACTTCAATATTTCTGTCTGGTATTACACTTAAAAGATTTTTTTTATAAATAATACTTTATCATAAAACTCCAACGCAATATAATAACTCTTAGGAAAAATTTGTCTCTGTTCTTATGTTTGAATTCAAAGCTACTTTAGAATAATAAATGAAACTTGGAATCGCCACAAAAGAGGCTCAAGGTGAACACAAAAAAGTATTTTGTCATGCACCTTTGAGAAGGGCTTTTAGAGCCTATTGTCTTAACAGACACGTTCAAAGAATTGTCTCTTGGTTCGCCTTTCAAAGATAATGGCCATTATATCTAAAGAACTTAAAATACATATAAAAATTAATTGGATATTATTAGTATTAAAAAGTAAAATTATATTAGTATTGTTATAAATTTGCTGATAAGGATTAATAAATATGGCATTACTGTGATTAAATTTCAATTGATTTTTTATTTCTTTTTTATTATATTACTACGTTAATACGTTTAATAATTTATAAACTATATTTCGTAGAACCGAGGGCTTATATTCGAATGTTAATGACGTTTTGATACGAGCTTTTATTCCACGTCAGTGGGGATCGGATTGATGTTGGATTGGGAATTTCAAAATTTTGGTAATCCCTCCAAATTGCTGAATGACGTAACGGAACGATGTTTTAATGTTTGAACAGAATTGCTGTTATACATGGTACAAAAATTTGACATAAAATAAATACGAGGCAATTATTTCTACCTAAATTATATTTTGATAAGATCGTATGCCGTTATTATTTAAGTCACACTTTCAATGTTTCACTTCAAAGATGTTTTATAAATTAACAGTAATGTGTTGAATCTTTTCTTAATCAAGCTTAATTTATCTAGTATCACTATATTGAAAGCGGTGAACCGTATATTTGTTTAATATACGCCCATATTTCGTTCAATTTATACACATTCCACTGACCAAGCAGTCGTCTAGAAACTGATTCGATGCATTTAACCAAAAATGAACAGAACTTTTGATACCATTGTTTATTATCAGATGTTGTGTTGTTCTAGAGTAGGTGTTGTAGAGTTTTATTACTATGTCGTGATAAAATATACGGAAGGGATTTTATTAACGATGGATGTCACACATGTCTGAATAATACGCAATATTTGCGACGATTATTTTAACAAAGTCTTAAGAAGTTGTTCCATTTAAGATACAACTATGCAGAATTACTGCGAATCAATACAGATTCAGGTCGAAATATGTCTACATTTTTTTTTTAAAGTATGTTTTAATTGTTCTGCGAATGTAAAAGAAACTTTAAGGTTTATAGCTAAGGATAATTATAACGTCAAACGACATCAGTAAATATATTATAATGATACAAGAAAGAAAGTCATAAGCAATTAGCTGACTTAAAGGCAAAAGATATAAAATTATACACACAGACATATATATATTAAACAAACATAATTTCATATATATTTTTTATAAATGGAAAAAGCTGTGGGTTAACATAAACCTCATTTTGAAATTCTATCTTGAAATTTGGACACGTTCCAAAGAATATTTAAAAGGTAAACGGAAATGTGGTTTTGAAAACAGGTTTTATGGATATTACAAAAATATTTTCTGAATAAGGACTGACGTAGTAAGTAGCCAAAGCTTAAAGGTTTCTTAACCTACTTATAGTTGGTTGAAGTACCTTTGATAGATTACAGCCTATATGTTATTTCAATGTCTAAACTTCCTTTATGGATTTTTATCAAATTCCATATAATTTTTGTTGTAAAACCATACACCGTGGTTCAATCGACTTGACCTTACAAACCATCTTTTTTATAATACAAGTTAATAATATCTGCAAATTTTATAATAAATAGGTAATATAGAATATAATAGATTTAAATCATTACTTCGGATTACTTACTTTATAAAAGCTCTATTTATCTTAATAGGTTTCCGGACAACCCTTCTCAGAAGAACGTATTGGTGTAGAGTAACTACGTGCTTGATTGTAGAGGGAAATAGATACGCTCTATGTTATGAAATGTAAAAAATATGAAATTGTAAAAATTCACTATAACCTTAAATAACTTATATTAATAAATTCTTAAAATGAGTTTGACTTATAAAGTCCTTCTAAAAATAAATAGGGCTTGCTGACAATACCATTGAAAATCTGATTTCAAATCATCACAATTAGTAGAAAAAAATCAATATGAGCTATAATTTGACATTAGCTTGGTGCTTTTTATACTTGTTCAGTTTTTTGCATTCGTTTTGTATAAAAATCTGTCGTAATAAAATTTTTTGGTTACCCTTTAAGTAACGGACGCGGTCGGCTTTGTAGAAAATATCCTTTTTGAATGAACATAATCCTTATATTTTGCTTATTTGATACAAATTGGGTTCCGTAGGTCATGTAATTGCTTGTTTAACTTGAAGAGAAAAGTTAAATGTAATAAAACTATACTCAGCGTTCGTTTGATAAGTTTTTACATTGTAAGGATTCTTATGAAGCATACGAAATGCTTTTGTTGATAAAATTTTTATACAAAAATACTCTTAATGAAATTTGCTAACAATAATTATAATTGTTTCGTGTATGATAAGGTCACTTCCTCTGTGATAAGTTGCTTTTTAAAAGGTTCAGGGATCAATAAACTTTTTAGAGTTGTCTAAGGTTGAACGTTGAGTTTAATGACTGATAAATAGTAAACAAATATTTATCAATAAAAAGTTGGAGACATCCAAATAAAATAACCCAGGGATTATACGATAAGTGTTTATACATTTGTAGATGTGAGTGTGTGGGGGTGTGTGTGTGTTTGGTTAGGAATTATTTTTCTGCAATGCTGGAGATTTTTGGAAACTATTAACTAAGAGTCAAAGTATATTAGGAAACGAGTTATGTCTTAATTAATTATACAATAACATAAATAGTCAATAAGTCCAAAAACAAAAGCAAAATTTATGACTTTTTAACAAGAAGTTTTTTTATATAAAGGGTGTGATAAAACAAATTATCTTATTGAAATGTTAATTTATATAGTTTTTGAATTATTTTTCCAAACAAAACATAAATATTGTAAGTCCGAAACAAAACGGCCCAAAATTTAATTCCGACATGTTATAATAATGTGACATTTAAATCTGTTAGTGTAGTACATTGCCCCAATATCAATTTAACAGATTGTGTCAATGGACAACCTTTAACCGAAGATAAGAAATACTCTAGCGTTAACGCTTTACGTTTATAAATAGTAAATATATATATTTCATTTATTAGACATCTATAAATAATTATTTTTTGTCTATTACACGTTTTTCATATTTGACAATTAAATTATAAAACACAATTTGACTTTTCAGCAATTCCTGAAATATAGTTAGTGACTTGATTGATGAACTCTGTTAGTTATACAAATAAAAAACTGGAATCTAGTTTAGCTTTTTTGCCTTGCAACTCCCTGTGCTAAATATTATCGAAATTGTTTATAGGCTTCTACAATTTTTCTGGTTTGACTTATTTCTTTTTTAGGTCAACGGTTTGAATTCCACACAAAACCTCATTAATAACCGCAATGAATAAAAGCTTTTTGAAAATTTTCGTAACTATAATCAGAGTTGTTTCCTTTATTTTTCATTTGCAATAAATGGTCACCCTAAAAGTCGAAGTGAATGTGCGATTACACTTTAGCAAGCCCTTTTATAGCCCCTTTTTAGCCTGTTGCTTGATTTAGTACCTTTAGTGAATCACAAGTATCTTATTACTCATCATAGAAGTTACGATAAACCTTGTTAAGATTTAGTATTTAGTACGTTTGCTTATAACTGAAAACTGACGTGATATTCTTTAATTATTCTTAAGCTCATGTAAAATATAGTTTATTATGATATCTAGGTACGCTTTTACCTGCTATTTTAGCAATGTAGAGATGGATAAAATTTTAAAGCGTCGTGTAGAAACTCAAAGTTAAAAGCTGTTTCACGAAACTGGATAAATATCACTGAAACGTTTGTCAAAGGGAACGTTATTATATTTTCAAGAATGAGACCTTGTTTTTCTATAGCAGGAAAGAGAAGTTTATGTAATTGGAATGAAAACCTCCGTTCGCAGCTAGTGTTGACATTTTGGCACTTTTTCTATTTTTTTCGTGTGTAATTTGGCCATTTTCAATTCATTTAAACGAACAGTAATTTAACTAATTCTTGTCAGTTGTACTGAGAAGAGTAATTCAATAAATTAATTTAATAAAAATTAAATAGATATAACAACTTTTTCATTATTTTATTTGAGGAAACAAACTACTTCTTTACTGGGGTTACAGTTTATACTAAAACACTTTTTAACCTGCGTTCCTTATTAATTTTTTAAATGTGTAACATATCTTTCAAATCTCTTTAATAGAAAACCTTTTATCTGAGGGCAAGCTATCATATCACCAACATTTTGTCACGGTTTTATACGGTAATATACATACAATAAAACATTAATTCGATAGCAAATGAATATTTAATAGACCATTGTTAAAGGGTTAAGATATTTACAATCAACTACTACAATGACGACAAAATATGTATCTTCCCAGAGATATTGGTACTCTTAGTCCATTGAAGAAGAAGATTGTTTAATGTTCCCTATTTGTATTGTCAAAAATTTATAAGAATTTCTAAAACGTTTTAAGTACTCTTGTAGGCGATTAGGTTTAACTTAAGACGATATTCTCACGACGACTGTAAGCAATTCCTAATAAACTGTATAAATGATACTGAAGAAAACCTACCTAGTTTTACACCTAATAAACCCGAGTACATAAAAAAGCAATAAAGCAAGGGATTAAGTCGATACAGCCCTCATACATACAAATATCCTCTGTTATTTAAATGGAGACGCCACAATACGTCTATCTGACTTACAAATTTCTGTTCTTGCTCACAGCAACGTTTAGATTGACGTATCCATCTAAAAGGAATTGGTTAACATCATATGCTACATAATTTATATAAGAAAACATTAGCAGTCAATGGTAAAATGTTTTTTAAAGTGAAATGAATCTTTTAAAGAATAAAAATAGAAAGGAAATAAAAAATGTCACATCTTTATATATAGTTCGTGTAATTTTTAAATAATGTACATATTTCTGAATAAGGCTTAAAGTTAGGTTCAGAGTTATTTGATATATGAAACAGTAATTATTCTACATAAGACAGTACATTCATAAGAAAGTGTATACTTTGCGAACTATATTAAAGCACGCCATATTTCCCTTGTGAATACACACAGGCCTTCTGGAATGCTGTGGTCATTTATTACCTATTTATACACAATGTTGTCTTGGAACGACACACAAGTAACCATCCCACATAGAACAGTCCTAAACAAACATTGTAATGATTATGGAATCTTATTATCATGAGATGAATCTTAAAGTCGATAGTTTGTAAATTAATTTTACTTATGCATAATATGGTAATACGGTTAAACTTGCGATATGGGCATGCTTGAATAATAGATTTCACTATTAATACATGAACTATGATTATCCCGATTGTGCTATTTAATACTGAAGTCAATAATAGTTTAATTAGAAATACTAACCGGATAATATTGATATAATTGTCAATACTTGTTTTGAATACACCCCTTCTTTTAACAAATATGTATACGAATGTAAGTTTAAGTATCTATATGTATATATTAAGCTCTATTTTATAAAATAATGTTTTTGAAAATGACTTTCAACCACTTTCATATTTCAGCTTGGATGTTTAACTGTAAAGCAATTTCAATGCCTTTAATAAATAATTTGTTTGCTTTTATTTGTATTTATTTATTTATTCAATTGTTTCATTAAGTATACTATGAAAATTTAAGTGAGTAGAGCGTCTGCCTCTTTAGCTCAGTGGCAGAGCACTGGTCTCGTAAACCAGGGGTCGTGAGTTCAAACCTCACAGGAGGCAAAGTTCTCGGATATTTATAGCATTTTACTGTTTTGTTACATAATTCTTTTTTATCATATATGTACCTATTTCGCTAATCATATTTATATCTTTTGTTTTAGATTCACGTGTAAAAAAAGAATCAAACGATGTTCCGCCATTGGTTGTTTTTCGCAAGCGCAGTGTACTTGGCCTGCTACTGCAGCGGGAATTATTGTAGGGACAACAATCTCTGTTGTCCTGGCCGGGACAGTGCTTGCGTCGTGCAAAAAGCTCACCAGAACGCCATTATTGATGATCCCCTCGACAAGCCATGTTACTGTGACCACGCTTGCATGAAACTTGGCGACTGCTGTCCTGACTTCAGGGAAACCTGCGGAGGTAGTACTGACTGTTTATTTTGTGACGCCAATATCATTATTTATAATGTATATTTACAGATTCATACTAAGTTCAAGATTTTTTAACATTGTACTTTATAATTCTCTAACTTTATTATAACGTTTCCTTTATTATTTCTTCTAATGAATGGCAGTTCTTTTCTTAGAATATTAAATTAAATAAGTCGCAAGGGAATGCAAGTTAATTTGCCATTTTTTCCACATGAACTCCCAGAAACGTCAGTCAAAAATATTGTCGCCATCTTTTTTTAATTCTCTGCAACGTAAGCTTTAGATTAGGACAGCCCCAGTGGGCCTTATTTTAATGCCATTTGGATATTACATCCAGCTCTGACATGAAAAATTTATATTTTTTATGAAATATTAATATTTTTTACCTGGACGTAATATCTGATATTAAATTTGGCACGTCAGCAACTCGCTTCCATTTTGATATTAGTGAGAACAAAAAATGTTATGACAATGATTGATTTCACTCATTTAGGTTTTGCAAAACCGAACGATAAGTAATTTTTGTTTTTGATGACTTATTTTAAAATATTATTTTTGTCCATATTAAAGTGTTTTTAAGAATAATGATACAGAGAATTTAATTATTTTATAAAATGGAATCTATATCAAAAGTTTAAGTTGGACCAAAATATGAAATAGAAATTTTATAGGTTAGGACACAATAATGGACTCCGCGCTTAGAGAATTTTTTCATGAAGAAATATTACAAAACACCTTTCGTTTCAATTGTGGTTACTATAATTTTTAAACTTCTTATAACCTACATCATTCTTAAGGAAAAGAGAAAAATGTGTAAAACCTGAATATTTCATGTCCAAACATGTTTTTATTCTATAGTCTACTGTAAAATATTCGATTTTGATAAATCTTTTTGCCTCCAAAATAAAGTTATATTTAATACATATTTAACTTGTCAAAAAACTTTCTTTTTAATAAAATGACAATCTATATTCGCTGTCAAAGTCCCTAAACGGTTTTCTAACATTCTTCGCCATTATGTAAATTATAAATAAAACAGTACGAGCTGTTTTAATGGAAATTTAAAAATGAAGAGCAAATCTCGGCCCCATTCATGTATAAGCGACTGGCTTTCGCTCACAATTTTACCGAGCATAATTTAACACGGACACAATACAATTTGTGAATCAATTTTCAAATAGGTCCTGTCGTTAGCTATTATGAAATTTTTAGATGTGTTTTAATTTTAGAGGTAAATATTAAACATTCGACTTTTATTTATTTAATTAGTATTTACTTGAACTAAAATTTATGATGATATACATTACATTTGTAAACGAAAACAGATTTTTATCTTTTTACCTAAATAGGACCAATATGCCAGAGAGTTTAGAATCAATGGCTGATAGACTATTAACAGTTAACTTGGTATAACACACCGTTACAAATGGAGTGTTTTACTTCATTAAGACATTCTTACAGTATTGGATTGCGTGGTATCTGGTTGGGGAGAATGGTCAGAATGTGACAATGAGTGCGGTTCTGGCAGTATGATGAGAAGCCGTCGTGTAGTGCAGGCACCGGCTCGCGGTGGGAAACACTGTCCTACATTGGTACAAAGAAGGGCTTGTCAATCTCACCACGGTTGCACTGAAGAGAGTGATATACCATTACGTGGTAAGAATATGTTGTGGTTCACGTTTACTTCCTTACCTTTTTATTCTCTTTGCAATAATAATAATAATTACCAGTAATCCTTGCTGACGAAAATAAAGTGTCAGGTTGATAATGTTATCTCTAATATAAATGTTTGGTCGACTAATGACTGTCGGTTGAGCTGATTGAGAATTATCGTAAAAAGGAAGGTGTAATTTACTGAGCACATTAATGAGACATATGATTTTATGGAGCCTTATTGCTCACAGAGGAATCAGCGATGATTCTACCTGGCTCACTGTCTATAAGTCGTCATTCCGATGAAAGTGTTGACATCAGAAAGAATTTGCGTCTACGCAACCCTGATGACCCGGAATCAAACTCTCACAGGGAGTAATTAAAACTTATCTTTTACTACAATATTATACTTAATTAAGAAGATATAAAAAATGGAATGTATTCGTGTGATTTTTTACTTGTCTACTTGTTTGTAAGTATATTTGGTAAGCACTATTTTTGAGAAAAGTTTCTGGCTTCATAATTATAGTATAAAAACATTGTGGCTAACTTTATATTAAAGAAGATTCTTTAATTAGAACATATAAGGTGTATTTAAACTGGTGTTTTGAGGTTCTGTGATTATTTAAAATTTTTTTTTATATTTGGTATTCAAATAAAATTTTGTCTCTTATGTGGATGGTGTTTTGTTTTTGTGAAAAATATATTTTTAATTAAACACACCTTCGCATTCCAGATATATTCTAAAGCGTAAACTTAATAGCGCTAGTACATCTTAATTCTTTTTGTCACAATTGAAACTAAAATAAAATCATTTTTAGTGGACTTTATTTTACTGAATTTTTTGTTTAGGTACTGCGTTCAATATGAGGTTACGAAAGTATCCAAGGCCTGTCACACTGACTCCGATTACAAAGCTCTACGAGAAGGTTAGTATAACGGAACTTATAATAGATTTGTTGGACAGTATGAAAAGACATTCATTAAAAAATATTAAATGGCAAATACTATTGTTTATATGTTATATTTCCTTAAAAAAGGAACTGATAATAATTAAATGAATTGGAATAGCAACTGTTGATTAACAAATCTAAAGCTTTTTTTTCCTTTCATATCTATAGAATTAATATATTAAACTTTTAATCTAAGACTGAATATTTAAAGAAAAAAATATTAATTAGGGTATGCGTATAATTAAGATACTGGTCATAAACAATGATTAAAAAAAAATGAATTGAGAACTAACTTGAATTCTTAATAAGACATTGTTTTTGATTAATTATACATCGTAGGTGCTACTGTATGTGTCATGTGCGAGACGGCAGCGCTAAGACGCGATCTCAAATGGCGTTGCGGCGGCCACGGTGTATCTGGACACGCCACACGTTTTTACGCTCTCGTGGCTCCACATTGCCACGGAAAATGGATCCGCGCTTCAAACAATGCGGATAAGAACTCCGGCTGCTGTCTTAAACCGGACTTCATCTTCGTCTAGATCTCATCTTACTAGACTATTTTTTTTTTATTTAAGTTATTTGTTTCATTATTAAAAGGGTATGAAAACAAAAGGGTACCACATAAAGAGAGATACAGTCCCATTAAGGAACTTAGGCTTTTTGAAAATTCAAGGACAGTTTTAAGAAGGTTTTAAATTTTTCATAGATAATAAGCGAATATAATATTCAATATAGTCAATGGTATTCCATAGAATAACTGGGTTACGTAAGTGACTTTAAGTGTTCTAATGGTTCATAAATAAATATAGGAAGAAATGAAAAAAAAAAGTAGATATCATATACTCATACTTGATATAGACATGTTACTTCAAATAATAAATACAAAATGAAGAAAAAAAAGCATAGCGATAATCCCAAACAATCTAATTACAATCAATCCCCGTTTAAATAATAATATCAATGTTAGTGGAAAAATCTTTCAAAATGCAGTCAAGTATAGCATCATATTTAATGTTGTTTTACGGAAAATTTCGTTTATTAAATTATTTTACAGACAATACAATAATTTCGATCGTATGATATTTTAAAAACATTTTTCGATAAATTATCCTACAGGATGTATTTTCGTTATCGTTTCAAAAATATTTACACCATATTATAGTTTTCTTTATAATGATTTATTTAATATGAAATTTATTTAGTTTTTATATATATAGTTAGAATATGATGTAAGATTGCAATGACTGTAAATAAATTATGAAATTCAGAATATTGTTTTATTTAAAACTCACTAATATTTAGTTTTTAAGATGTTCCATAGAACAAAAATAACATTTCTTTTTTAATACCAAAATGGTTGATGATTTTTTTTGGATAGAAAAGTAGATAAAATTTTCGTAAAACGCCACTTACGTATATAATATATTAATAATATGTTAATAATTCTTACTTTTTCATTATTACGTAATTTTTAAGTTTATCATTCTATATTGGGATATAAGATACTAATATAAAATTATATACTAAAGTAAGAAAAGGTTAAAAGTCGTTTTACACTTTATTCTTCCTCTTTACGAGTCAGTATTTATTGTCATGAAAATCTCTCATTTTCTTGTTGCTCTTTATGTGCACGCGAGTTTTTCAAGCCCAAAGCCGACTAGAATTTTCAATAACTGCACGATTAAAGTTTGTGGACCAAAATCGATTACTTGATATTTCGAAATTACTGCGTTCCTTCCATTTAAGATTTAAAAATGTTTTATTCGTCATATTCACTTATTTTTAGAACGACCTAGAGAATTTGTTTTGATTATATTCCGTGCGAAGTTATTCTCGAGGTCTAAAATTATTTGAGTGGACCAATTAATTTATTTATTGGGTTTCGTTTAAAGATTTATTAATTTGTCTTATTCGATATTAGTTTTCATATAAATGATCTGTTAGCGGTATTGATATTATAAGCTAATGTAGACTAATACGTAATAAAAAATGAATTGTGTTCTATATTTTTGACCGAAGATATCTCTCTCCTTATAATCGATCAAGCTTAAGGCACTTAAAATAACAAACGAAGAATCGTTCAAATTGGTCCATTACTTTTCAAATAAAAAGTAAACAACTTCTCAGAGTAAAGAGAAACACTCATATAATATAATAAATTTTAAATTCATTGTCAAACGGGTAGCTGTTTGGGTTATGTTTTTTAGTTGAAGCAGTTAAGTGGATGATTAATGTGACAAATTGTCACCTCCATTAGACTACAATTCCATTTTTTAACTTTTTGAAATGCGTCTCTACAAAACCTTTTTTATACACATATATCTTTAGAAAGTAGCAAAATTAGCTAAACCAATGTCCGTACCAACTCAAAATCATTTGTTTAAATGATAATTAATCTGCTTGATGATGGTAAACTATGTTTTTATTAATTAATACTATTTTATGATACTCAAATAATATGATTCAATTAGTAGTAAAAATAACTGAAAACTAGATGAAAACAGTACTTAAAAATTAATAGATCGTAATTTATCATTTTCTGATGTAATGTTTGCAGCAAAACTTTTTCAGTAAAATGTCACATGGGTAACAGTTAATTGAAATGAACTCTATGTTTTTAAAATGAACATCAGTGACGTGTCGCTGGAGAGGCCAATATGGCGACTGGGATTTGTCTGTCAGCACTATTTGAATTTAACACAATATTCAACAATACGAATTTCACTGATAAACGCTGTTGACTGGTGTTCTTTGTTTTTTATGTTTTATTATTCAGGCAATGTTACGATCGTGTCCACCTCATCACTCGATTAATTTATAAATATCGATTTGGAATTTGTTTTGTTTTTGGAGACATGAATTTTTTCCAAAATTTTATTGTCAAAATATATACACAGCATTCATTATAATCAATATTTTCCTCTAAAAACGTATTTGTTTCTAATTCGATAAATGAAATGCATTTTATATTTAATAGTTGAATGTTGTTGACGTTATTTAAATTTCACAGTCATTACAATTAATGCTTTTACAAATTCAAAACCTGCAAGAGAAATATAAAAAAAAACTTTATTCGTTAGGTTATAATTTTTTTAAGCAACAAAAAGCATACGACCTCAATACATTTAAATAAAGATAATAGAATTTGTGTGTACATATAAATTTAATAAGGGAATATATGAGCATGTTAATATTGTCTTTACCTAGCTTTGAGTGTACGACACAGTAAATACAGCATAGTTTGTAATATTGCAGGCTGCTCAGCCAAGAGTTGAATTAAAGCAGAACACATGCTTCATACGTCGAGTTGAAATATAACATAAATGTTATTCAAATGTTTTAGACGTGAGTTTTGTTTGTTTAGTGACATCAAAAGAACAAATCATAGAGGAAACTCAGCAGAATGTTAATATTACCTGGC
Source organism: Danaus eresimus (assembly GCA_018231745.1). NCBI lineage: Eukaryota > Metazoa > Arthropoda > Insecta > Lepidoptera > Nymphalidae > Danaus > Danaus eresimus. The sequence goes on from DVQP01000075.1 coordinate 33,662, forward strand.
ATATCATTATATATGTATAAACATATGTGTGTGTGTGTGTGTGTGTTTAGTACTGATTTGTAAACCGCGATGCATTTTGGTTATGATTCTAATCTTAAGTTATTTTCGTGTTCATATTTGAATACTCCAGTTTCAGTCATTTATATTATGAATACGTCGCATATATAGCTGTTAATAAAAGGCTGTTATTCTCACATCTTCCAACAGAACCTTTTATTTGATACTCCGAGTATGGGAGTAAAAAACGTAGGGTATATTGGATTTAGAATAATATTAAATAGACTCGCTATGTCATCCAGACTAAAAGTATAATAATACGTATATATTTTGTTGAAAATTGAAATAAAATCAAATCCGACACTGACGTTTTGAAGTATCACATGAATCAACCAATCACAGTCTTAGATAGCTTCATTTGATATTTAAATGTCATTGCAAGCGCACTTCTAGAAAATCTTCTCTCTAACCTAGCGCACGTAATTTGACTCAATTTACCCACTCAATTTGCTCATCACCTTCGGCTAAATTGTGGGAAGATATACGTTTCACCTTGAACAGTTTATTTACTATTTAAATTTTCATATCAGAGTATAGAAGAAAGTGGGGATATTTTGTCCTCAATTTATTTAATTCTGCCTTTGATAGGTAAAATTGTTCAACATCTAAAATTTCTCGTTTTTTGTTGACATTTGTAAAGATTCCTGACTAGAATAGTATGAGGCCTATCCGCTCGTGAAATAAAACAATTCAAATTATATTACCAAAGATATTGCTTTTATAATAATTAATATTACTAAATTTAAAATTCTATCATGAACGTTTATAGAGTCTAGATTAAATTATAAATAGTCTCATTATTTCTTTATTTGCCGCTGTGTATATAAAAATTTTATGACATTTGAATGCCCGTATTCTTTACAGCCTTTTTTGAAGTGAATGTTAATTTTATCTCATCTGTTAATTCAAGGTAAAAGTGTCTTAAAAATATCAAGTTAGGTCAGAGCATAAAGCAAAAAAGTATTTATAAAATATTTGAAATATCATGTGTTTTACGAAACATTTCAATGTTGAAGAGTTAGTAAAAAATTAAAATAAAAACCATTAATTCTGATATTCTAAGAATTAAAAAGAGAATTTAATTTTCACTCTATGTAATAATGTCAATAGTCTATTAAATATTTTATTCATTTATTTCGTGTTGAACAATAACGTTTCACCTAAGTGACATTCGTTTTTGCAATTAAGAAAGATCATTTACAGAAACGAGAATTAAAGAACTCAACAACTTGGTAATTCCATAATATCTGTTAGGAGTTTGAGTAATCTGGTACAATGGAAGCAATTAACAATGCATCATTGAATTTATTAAGAGACGGTGAACGGATTATACCTTTACACGATTTTGCATTTTAAAAGTATAATATCATATATGTCAGAAATTTTGACCTGTAAAAGTGAATTGGTGCGCATAGTAATCGTTTATTAGATTTTACTAAATAAATAAAACACGTAAGCATTGTATTTTTTAACACTAATGTTGCCAAAAAACAACGGATATTAACACCTAAATAATCAGTTTCATTAACAAAAAAATATACATTTAATATATAATGGTTATATAACTTAGACTGAGAACATGGTATACGATATTTTAAAAGCTGCCTTGAAAATCCTCTTAAACGATTTTCTTATTGTCATAAATTTGAAAACACTCTCTGCGATAGTTTTTTCACTTTTACCTTAACTTTTTTTTTCAATTTCATTTCCCTGCAGTGAAATAGAATTTTAATTTAAAAAAATACATTCAGATATAAAACTAGTGAAGTTGAAAAAAAAATGGAGTTAGATAAGCACTGATGTCAGTTACTACAATGTGATGTCCTAAAAAGCCTATAGTAATAAACAGAACCTGAAAATTTTTCATATTTCATACATATAAAATAAGAATGAACAATTTGTAGCACACCAAATACATGTTTAGATTGTAATATTTCAAGTGAGTGGACAGTAAAATACTTTATAACCGTTCGATTATATGCCTTTTCTAAATAGAATTGATTAAAAATTATGATTAAAATTCAAACCAAAGCCTTAAAAATAAATCACTTTTACGTAAATCGAATACTAATAAACATCATATTAAGAGGGAATATCCTGTATCCTTATATGAATGGATGATTTCCGACTTTACAAGCTATTTTAATACATTGTAGAAATCAATTTAAGCGGTTATAAAGCAATAGAAGCCGTATTTAACTTCTCCATTTCAGTATCCCTTCATTGAATATCAAAATAATGCGCGCTCTGAATTCTGATTGTTTTGGCTTTGTTATTTATCAGCATTATTAATAATTATTCCATATTAATAGTGGTCACCGTATTAGCAAAATCTTGAATCATTTCAAAGTCTGGAAGATGAAGAAAAATGTGGTCACAAAGGATGGAAGATTGTATTTTTATTAATGGTTATAACCTGAGATCAATTAGTGATATCTTGTGTTTGAGAGAGTAAATTGTTTTAAAAGATTTATTCTTTTTGGCTATAATATTAGATACAACATATTTATAGATCCACACTGAAGCAGACTACAAGTATTTATATTTGCTTATTGAATATAATTATCTGAAAATAATTATGATCCAATGATCTTCCTTTAATATAATTAATGACTTCAAGTCTTCTAAATATAGATGTTTTCTGTGAGTGAAATTTGTTCGTAATTCAAGCTGGGTATAATTATGAATATAATACAATTATTTCATTGGATAACCGTCCCACTGTTACAAAACATTTATCTTAAATTTTAAAATTTACAAATAACTCGAGATTACCAAAACGTAACATATAAAACCCCTGTTAGCAGTTTCTTTAATTAACACGAATATATAAGCACAAAAACGAACGACCATTGATAACTTACTTTGCAAGGGAAGCTTTATTAATGCAGAGTCGCACTTTTTTAATATTTTTCCTCTTCATTATCCAAGCTATGCCTATTAAAACTTACCCCTATTTTTATGATCGAGTATTCAATATAATCATATAACAAAATAAATGATAAATAATATGATAAAAGAATATAAGGTATGCTTAAAAGTATAAAATTTGTTGAAAAAAGGACAAAATAATTGTTATTATCAACGTAGTAAAGGGTTTGTGAGTGCAGCAGCGGAGGATATATAAATTGATTAAAACAGTACCGCAAATAATTTTCAAGCATACGCTTGTGTTTTAGTTAGTTGCATCAGTTAAATTGTTAGGCGGGAATGTGAGCAGCTTCATTGAAAAGTTTTAATTTTATAGAACATTATAATGTGATATTTTACTAATAAATATTAAATGCTATACCTCGCTAGAGAACACGAATAACATATTATTTCTGACAACTCCACCTAAGTACGGAAAGGGTTTACTAGTAGTTCTCGCTTGTAAACTAACAGGCAGTCTTTATGTTTTTATAAAAATAAACGTCAATTAAAAAATATAACGAAAATTCTATCTTCAAAGGCTCGTGGAGAATTCCGATTAACCGCTTATCATGTGTGACATAAACTATTTCGCGCCTCAGGGATTTTAACTGAGAGGGTCATTTGTGAGGCTTCCTGGCATAGAATGTATAAAATAATAGACCTAAAAAAATTTGTACCTTAAAAGACCATGTCTCACAAAAAATTTTATCTTTTTGTATTTGAATAAAAAATACATATAAAATGAAAACTTTACTTTTGTACGGTTATTTAAAGAATGATTTTAAAATATTTTAATGCTCCAATCGTCATTAGTTTTGCTTTCATAGGCTGTTTAAGATTATGAAGTCTTATTCATAATATGAGACCAAAAACAAATTCATCTATTTACTGCAGTTGATTAATAATTTTCAACAGTTACATTCTTGATTTTATTTTCATATAATCTATTGTTAACCAAAGACCATTTGTGGTTGTCATTTCATAGTTAAACTACATTTTATTCAAATTTATACGTAGTTGAAAAGGGATACAGTTTAAAATATGCCTTATATTTATGTATATAATTCCTATGACAATATGATTTACGCTTTTTAATTGAAATATTCAATTAACTTTTCTGAGACAATGGAGTGGAGTATATGTTTTAACATTTTATTACTTTCATCGAACGTAGCAAGCTGTTGGATAAACTTTATTCATTAAAATAAATATATTTTCTTTATATTCATTCATTTAATTTAAAACTTGTGTAGGTAATTAATATTAAATTAAATTTTGTCATAATTAGATTTTTCGGATTACTACGCGATTTTTTATTAATTTAAAAACTACATTATCCCGAC